>VDFB02386926.1:0-219419 GCA_007258455.2 Sequoia sempervirens
TACATTCCTAAAAATAGAGTTCACCTTATTTATTGGGTTCCCCAATTTATTCACCTACGACAAAACATCTAAGAAATCACCTAAAACACGACAATACTTTACAGAACGGGGAAAAACATAACATAACGTTAAAGCGAAGAAAAATTATTTTACAAAGAACTCACCCCATCCCCAAAAGGACGAAATGCTTCAAGTATCGCCTGCTTCATGGCAGAGCGAAGAGCCTCCCATCGATGCTGCTTCTGCCTAAAAGGCTTTACTTCTTTTCTGATGGGAATTACAGGAGACAATCCCTCTGGGATGAAGATTCTCAGGTATTCATATATCCAAGCAAAAGTACTCTGACAGAAGTCAGAATATGATGCAAATGGGAAAGCTGATACCCCTGAGGCATTACTTCCTCTATAGTTCATCCTCGAGATGTTGAACTCTTCAAACCAGTTGATCGAGTTCCAAACTCGATTTCTATAATGCCGTAGGTGATCTTTGTTGACCTGAAAATATCCATTGACCGGCTCACAAATCAGCTCCAGATCGCCTTTAATACATAGGAATTTGATTCCCATGTCTTCGGCATCTTTGAGGCCTAATAAAAGCACCTCTTTCTCAGCCTCAGTGAATTCCAATTTCACAGGTGAGTGCAACTGTTCTTTAGGGGAGATGATCACTTCCCCTGCTTCTGAACTTGTATCTGAACATCCTCCATCCAACTGTGTCGTCCATGACCTTGCATCCTCTGTCAGTCTCTTTTCAGAACAAACAGTGTTCTGATCTTTAGTTTCTATCTCTGCCAGAGTTACATAATTACTGGGACGTACTTCAGCCTTTGCTCCTGCTGGAACAGATGACTTGAGCACAGCCTGCTTCTTCACAACATTGAGAATCTGATCTATTTGTTCTGGATGGTCCTGAAGATATTCCAGTTGAGAGATTTGTACCTTGTTCTTCATCATGGAAGCTACGATGTCAAAATTTGCTAAAGACGTCTCTTGAGCAACTGGAACAGCGTTCTTCTGTGAAGATCTGGGATTGGAAGTGGAAGGCACCTCTTCACCCTTTTCGTTTGATTTCCATCTTTCTTCCTCTTCTTTCTGTGCTTTCAAGTGTTGAACACGTGTAGTCACAGGCGTTGAAAATTTTTCATGATTCACCGCAAGAGAATACTGACGGTATGCTTCTTTTTCTTCTTTAATAACGGGTTCGAAGTTTCCCGTTGCGGAGTCGCCATCGAAGTTGTCCGTCTGTGGTAAGACAACATTCGAACTTGTTGGTACAAAACTAGAACTGGGAGCAGCTTCAGCGTATCCCATGATTTGGGTCATTCTCAGATTCTCAGGACACGTGGATCCAGTATGTTCATCACTGTCATGGAAACAGCAAAACACTGCATTGTGTGCAGCTTCAATCATTGGTCTTGATGGAGGTGTTGGCAACCGTGGCTAAAGATTGTCTCTCTTTGGCTGGTACGGTTGTTGAGCTAAAGATCTGATAGAATCTGTTTTCATCAAGCCGGAAGTAATCATATTATCCTCCAACCTGATGGCGTGTTCTTGCACACTCTTCAATTCTGTTTCCTTTGCCATCTTCAGGAAGAAGGCTATCTCTGATGGAAGAGAATTTATGAAACAGCTTATCAGGATCTCTGGTGATGGATCGAGCGTAGAAGAAATTCTTGTAACAAGACGATTAAATCTTGATACAAATTCCCTCATGTGTTCATTGTGTTCCATCTTTGAATTTGTAAGCTGGACAAACAACATATGATTGTCTTCGGCGGGCTTGAATCTCGCCAAAAACTTCTCGCTCATAGTTTCCCAGCTTGTAATAATGCCTGGCTTCAGGTGACTGAACCAGTCAGCAGCATCTCCAACAAGAGTCTCCACAAAGAGACGCACTGCGATGTCTTCATGTGGTACATGCAAGATGGCGCAAGCTGTTGTGAATGCAGCAAAATGTTCATCTGGATGTCGACTTCCATCGCCGTGAAATTGGGGAAAGTGCTTCCTTGACCCTTTAGATAATTCATGATTTACCTGAAAAGCCAAAGGTCCAATACTATTACCCCATGGTAATGAAGGCGGACGCCTCTTGCCAGCATTGTTGTTGTTACCATCCATTGCTTCTTGTATGGATCGTGCAATTGGATGTCAGAGGATCATTCCCGTGACATAAAAGCATTAGCTTTTCTTGAAGTTTGATGCCTCGTTGCCCCACGGTGGGCGCCAGAAAACTGTTGGTGTTTAAATTAGCACCTCTGGAGTGCTGATTGTAAACGTTCAGCTATTTCAAATGTTTTGCAACACTTCTTCGTTATTTAAAGAGGAGAAGTCCCTCTCTGCTGGGAGCAATGCGTAGGGAAGGGAAATGTTAACTAAAGTTCCTATCTTTTTTATGCTTCAGCGGCAGGACACAAGGGTGCACAAACACAATGCGCCGTAGCTAAGCTTTTCTCTGGTTTCTGCAGATCTCAACTACGACTAACTAGCTTCTATCTATCCAATACCTTCAAGGTAAATAGAGCATGAGGGTAAAGGAGCGGGAATGGGTTGGTTGGATCACCTGAATTCGCCGTCTCCCGAGAATATGACCGAGGCTCTGAACTCTCGGGTACACACCGGGATGAGGTTGGTACAAGCAAACACTCTACACGGTAAACTAGATCTAAGACCTGCCAAGGAGGAGGGACTCCTATTCGAGGTATGGGCTTAGGAAATAGTTTACTAGAAACAACAAAGTCACGATGCCTTGGCCAACGAGCTTGCTAAGGAGGAGGGACTCCTATCCGAAGTATAGCTTGGAAGTCAATACATTAAACAACATCAAACGATAACTGTCAATAACAAATATCCAAGGAGGAGGGACTCCTATCCGAGGAGGGAAATGAGACAACAAGCTATTAGACACAAGACGTAGACATAACTCAAATAAGATGATCAAAATGCAAGCGCCTTCTGATATTCTTCTTCAATGCTTCATCAACGAACTACAAAAAGTTGGGAAAGCAAAGGCACGAAATCATGCACAATTACAATCGTCCAACGAACTCTCATCCAAGAGTGAACAAGTATTCGCTTTCAAAGCTGTTGGCAACAATGGCGCAGCAATTTTGTATAGCAAGTAAAAGTTAAACAAATAATGAGCCCAAGGCTCTTATTTATAGAACTCAAAGGAGTGGGCAACCCCAAAATCTCCTTGAGTTATCAATGAGTTCTTGCCAATCAATTAGCAAGATTTATTCCTAAAAAGGGGGAACAAGCAGTTAACTGGAAAACTACTTCCGCTTAATCAAAGCAAACAAAGAGTCAACTGGAAACTACTTCAGTTGACTGAAAGTAAACTAAAGGGTGAACTTTAATGAAAGTATCCCTCCAAAATAGACATCCACATTTAGTGGAGATCTAAGATCCACAAATCATGGAAACCAATTAGACATCCTTAATCAGTGGGATCTGACAATGCATGATTTAAGGAAAGTGGAGTTAAACTTGGAAAGAAGCATCAAGTTAACTCCAACTACATTTAATGCCTTCTTGAGTTGACTTGGAATGAAGCATCAAGTCAAACTCAAGTCTCATGAATGCCACTTGGAGGGTGTATGGCGTCCTTCTTTGGTGCACTTATAGTTCGCCATTTCTTGTCAACAGCTCCTTGATCTATGTGTTGACTTCTTCCGTCTCCGGATATTCAATGCTTTGATGATACGACATCTCTTCTTGCGCAAGCTATTGCTCTTGGTAACTTTGGCGGCTTCGTGCTTGGAATGATCTCTTCGCAGCTGGCAAGTCAAGGTGCTTACTACCACGCGGGAGATGGTAATATTGGTCTTTTGCTGCAAGATCAGTCTTTCTTACTTCTTCGTCCAGAGTAACTGCTGCAGGTCTCCACTGAGCGGGAGATGTATTCTTTTCAAAGATAAAGATCTGCAGACTGCTGATGATGTCCATTTGCTCTCCAGCCAGTGTAAGATCCGCTGGAGAGTTGCCGTACAAGGTTCAGTTGTTCAATTGAGTCCAAGGACGCTTAAATTGTCATTCCGCTAAGAAGAACTCTCATTGCTGATCGTAAAATACGACGGTTCGCATAACTTCAAAACCCTCAAAAATAGCCAAGCTGAAGTATTTTTCCGGAAAAAATCTGGCACATGGGTTTTGTTCGTGCTTCAATGCTGAACAAACCCAGTTCCTCAGAATTTGGATTCTGAGACTTTTTCGGAAAAACCCCCAAAAATAGGGGCAGCAAGTATGTTGATTTTCGGAAATTTGACGAGATAGGTTCCTCTGGAAAATTATGCTAGATGTACCCAGTTGATCTGATCTGATGTAGCCTGCCACCTTTTTGAAATGTGCAAGAAAACCTAAGACAAGAAGAGAGGAAGTAGACAGAAGATGGATTGGAAGTTTTTATCTGACTCTGAGAAAATCCGTCTCTGAATCCAACCTTAGATTAGCAATCCTCTTCTGCTTCAAATCTGCAAGAAATATCGAAGAACGGATGAAAACCTTGGCCAGATCTGTAAATGGCGTCCTTGAGAGCTCATGGCTGTTCTTGATCATCAACCTGCAATGAAATAATGAAGTAGGATGCCTATACCTTGATTACATAGACTCAAGCCTTAGATCCACAAGTTTGGGGACCTAACTCACGATCAAAAGTGATTTTGGCTTGATCTAAAGTTAAAAAAGGTGATTTCCACTGATCGTGGAGTGTTTTAGCCAAGTTTTGCTCAAAATATCTTGACTTTAGTCAACAACTTGACTTTTGACTTCTTCAAGGCGTCCCTTTTGATTTTTGCAAGTTTTTTATTATTTTCTCTTGAACAACCTCAGTTTGATCCTGAATCTGGCTTGATCTGTTGATCCTGAGATGATGCTGACACATTCACTGCTGAGCTGGATTTGACCTGAAGAGGAGTGCCTGGGAGGCATGATGGTAAAAAGCTGAGTTTAGGGCTTCAAAAGAAAGGGCGCCTTTTCCAAGAAAAGGCTCTTTTGCTAATGCCTTGGTGAATTTTCAAACTTTGTTCTTCAACCTTTTGAAATGACCTCTCGTGCTTTGATCTGGATTTCTGATTGATCAAGAGTCAGATGATTTCACTTGATGTCTCATCAGGTACCCAGCTCTGTTCTGCCAAAAATGACTGACTTTAGAAAACCTGGATCTCATTTTAGGGTTCCTTTATTCAAGGGCGCCCCTCCTTGAAAAGGGCGCTTTTACCTTTCAGCATGATTATCTTTGTCTGAAAAGTTGCCTACTTTGATCTGGATTTATCCGTTGAATGCTCTGTCAGATGTTGATGCTTGCAGTTGCGTTTCCGAGATCTACTTGGGCTGAGAAGGTTATCCTGGGAAGCCTTTTGTCATTTATCAGCATCTGGAGGTCCAAAAAAAAGGTAGCCTTTCTTTTGAAAAGGCTCTTTTTTCTTAGAACTTCGCCGTTAACTGTGGTTTCCTGATATTTCCTCAACTGCCTCTTTTTGCTTTATCAGCAGCTGCTTGTGATCTGTCCCTCAGATGATTAATTTGTTTGTTTCACTGTCGCGCCAGCAGGCAAACGTCAAGAATGAATGCCTTGGATGATCTGGGTGACTTCATTTGACCTTAAAAGATCATGGGCGCCCCTGCTTGAAAAAGGCTCTTTTCAGCATGTGAACAATCTCTCCTTCGTAACATTTCCAGAGTTAGTCAAATCTCGACCTTTTTCAATTTTAGAAAACTCCTCCGTCAAAGATCACCATTTCTTCATGTCTCACGTTCATCGTGTATGGATGTTTGGGAAAATGACTAAGGCATTTGACTGCATAGCCTCCTCTTGGTAGCAAGGCGTGCATTCTCCAGACTTAGTCAATTTTCAGCATTTTTCATTTTTGAAAATCCCAGACTTAGTCAATTTTCAGCATTTTTCATTTTTGAAAATCCCCTTCATCAAACAGCATCATTTTAGATCTTTTCCGCCATGGTTGCGTCGTTGAAGCTTTCGAAGGTTAGCTTTCAGCACCTGGTACTGGCCAATCTGCTATTAATGGCTGCGGAGCTCCTAACTTTGTTCCTGAAAAATAGAAATAGACCCACCAGAGTAAAACTTATCTTTTGATGATTCTGACTTGACCAATGTGATCGTGAAGCCTTTTAATCCTATCAAAATCATTTTCAATCGTTTATGGGAATGTCCTATTTTCGGGGGTTTCCCTGAAAATAGGGGCGAAAAACCCTAATTTTCAAATTTTCAGAATTTTGCACATGTGTTCCTTGACAGAAACCCACCAAGATTCTATGATTGGTTTGACCTAAAACAGACTTTACATGGCATTTTAACAAGATTTAGCTCAATTTACACAGAATGCCAAAAAATTTATTTTGGGTACAACACACCTCGACCCCACTAGGAGCGTTGCCCCAACCCCCATGAAGGGCACTACCCCTCAACCCCATTGGGAGCATTGCCCCAAAACCCCATGATGGGCACTACCCCTCAACCCCATTAGGGTCTCCACTCCCAAACTTAAACACTATATTTGCACCCAACCCCATACCAAAACTGAAAACTTAGCTTTCAGCATAGAAGTTCATATGTATTCAACAATTGAACTTGTTTTTTGGTCTATGACATGTATTAAACTCAATGTTTTCTTTATATATGATGGAAATCAATAATATGTTCTACTAATTTAGTATATATGTGTGCTTATGAAGAATATTTTTTTAAAATTCTATATTTTCAAATGTTAGATAAATTTGTCAAGTTATTCCAAAGTTTTTGCTGAGCCCTGAGTTTTTAAAAAATTTGGACCATTGAGTTATTGTCGAATCTAAGTTTTTCAACTATGGATGAGACACTGATATGTTGTTAATTTGTATGCTAGCTCATGTGAATTCTCAATTCAGCTCTATTGTTTTATAATATAGTTATATAATGAATACGATGAATGCTTTATTATGTGAATATTGAAATTTCCTATATTTTTAAATTTTCCTTTTTTTAATTGTCATCCCCTAAAAAATGGCCTCCCAAAAAAGTCATCCTACAAATGCATCCCCTTGTCCCCTGTCATCCCCATCTTGGAAACTCAGTGGAACATAGGACATTAGTAATGTAAGAGATGAAATAAAGAGCAATAGTGGAGACCAAGATTGAAGGTGTTGCTATCGCATGTCTCTAGCAAGGCTCAAACCAAAAGAACCAATGGCAACATCATCCACTACAACAAGAGGGCCAATGTAGGATTCTACCTACTAAGAAGTGTCCTAGGATAAGGGGGCCTAAGTGAGTGATTCCTAGAAGGTGTTTCCCCTAGAAACTTTCCTAACAACCAATGACCATGGATCTCTAGATGTAGAGAAAAAGCTAGTAATGTGTGCTTTACTTTATAAGCCAAGATGTGAACCAAGGGAACTCATACATCCTTGACATTAAAACAATGTACATACACAATGTCTAAAATGAGGGTGGACTTAGGGAACTCTAGTTGGTGGTAAGTAAAGAATGCCACCTCACCAACCTATCTTAATATGTGAGTGAATCAAGAAATATACAATAGGAAATTAACACCTCCAGCATTTGTGATGGGCTAAAAGGAGAGGACTCAACATGGAAGTTCTAGGCATCCCTTGCAACAGCCTACGCATGAATATGACTTCATGAAATAATGGTCCAAATACCTTTAATTAGTATAATCAAATAAAGTGGATACAATGAAGAAACACACACACTTATACTGAGAGGGGGGGTGAATCAGTATAAAAACATTTTTTCAATTTATAACTTTGGCAATCATAAGCAATAGTCAAAGCCATAGTTGGGAAACAAGCCCCAACAAAAAACTCGCCAAGGGAAAAATTGGAGAGTTTTTTAAAACTCGCCAAAAACTCGGAAAAACTCGGAACTTAAAAAATTGCTTAATAAACATTAAAAAAGACGTTTTTAGCTTTAAGTTCTCCATAGCCAAGTTTTTTGAAAAACTCGGCAAAAACTCGCGAGTTTTTCAAAAAACTCGCCAAAAACTCATGAGTTTTTCAAAAAAACTCGGAAAAACTCGTTTGAGAAAAAACTCGCGAGTTTTTCTCAAAAAAAACTCGTTTTTAAAAAAAACTCGCGAGTTTTTGAAAACTCGCCAAGTTTTCTACGAGTCTTCCAACTATGGTCAAAGCATCCAAACAAGTAGGATCTAGCAAATTAGAACACAGGATGCACATGATTTTACGGGGAAACCCTTGCAGGAGAAAACCACGGCAAAATATTGCTTTTATAGAAATTTTCTTACAACTTCGTAGGCACCAACCCATAGGAGACACCAATCCCCTTCACTAAGCACCAACTCAGCAAGAGACACCAATCTCTCAGGATGAGAGGCACCAACCTCCCAATCTTGCAAAGTAGAAGGCACCAACATTCGAAATGCAAAGATCCCTTCAAGGTCTTCAAACAAAATCTTATCACTCCTTTACACAAATATGCCTTGAATTTCTGCTCACTTAACCTCCACTCAGATCTGCAATATGATTTTCAATAAATACTCTCAAATCTGAACTTTACCTTGGCAAAAAACTGCAATAGGCCTCCTCAAAATAAGTCTGATTTCTGCCCTTAAATCTGCTCTTTTTTTCTGCTCTAAGTCTGCTTTTAATAGGAAAGATATTCAATGAATTGTTTTCAAAATATCCCTCAACCATCACTCATTTATACCTTACCAATTGCAACCTTTTCACCAAGAGATATGCCTCCTCAAATCAGGTCGGCCAAGGGAGAGATAAAAATATTTATTTTTTTATTTAAATTTCCCTCCTAAAATGGGCACTCAACAACCCTAGGTCGGCCAGGTCAGCAATTATTATTTTAAATCTTTGTGCCCATAATAGGTGCCACTTTCCATCAGGTCGGCCAGCAAGAAAGACATTTTTATTGGTCAAGAAAAATGCCCAAGGGTGGGCACATGCTTCAAGGGAGTCGTCCCTCTTAGGGATCCAAAATAAAACCAAATAAAAATTAAATTTATTTCCCTTAGATAAGGGTGGAGGGTTGTCCAAAAAATAGAGATATTATTTTTGCATCCCTTTTTCATATTTAATTTGTTCTCGGCACTGATTTACCCTTTGACATCAATGACAATATTCCATCAATTTCCCCCTTTGTCATTGATGGCAACCTTGTAAAGAAACGATCTTTTGAATGCAACTAGGTCATACAACTCCCCCTGACTAAAATACTCCCCTTGACTCTACTTCTCCCCCTTTGACATCAATGGAAAAGGGTAACCGGGGCTAACTTGATAAGACAACAAATAGCTCCCCCTGAACATATGCTTCCCTTGGAAAACTTAGCAAATGGGTGAGAATGACATCATTCCCAATTTGTCCATTAAGTATTCAAAAGTCTCTTTTGGAAGAGGCTTTGTAAAAATGTCTGCAATTTGGTCCTTCGTAGCAACATACTCCAACTTTACTTGTTGATCAAGTATTTGCTCCCTCAAGAAATGATACTTAATCGGGATATTCTTTGTCCTGGAGTGCATAACTAGATTATTTGATATGTTGATGGCACTTGTATTATCACAAAGTATGGGAATGGGATGTTCATACTCAACTTTAATATCTTTCAAGGTCTATTTCATCCATAGGACATGTGTGCAACATGTTGATGCTGCAATATATTCCACCTTTGCTATAGATAGAGAAACTGATGCTTGCTTCTTACTTAACCAAGATACAAGGCAATTTTCGAGAAAGAATGCTCCTCCACTGGTGCTCTTTCTATCATCAACACTACCTGCCCAATCCGCATCCGTATATGTTGTAAGGGTGAAATCATCACCTCTTGGATACCACAATCCAAAATCCATAGTCCCCTTGAAATATTTCAATATTCTTTTAACTGCATTGACATGGGTTTCCTTTGGAGCTACTTGAAACCATGCCACCCAACCAACTGCTTGCATAATATCGAGCCTTGTAGCTGTTAGATATAGCAAACTTCCAATCACAGATCTATACATAGTCTAATTTGTTGCAGGAGATTCATCATCTTTGTTTAATTTACAACCAGTAACCATAGGAGTAATAACTAGATTACATTCTTCCATCCTGAACTTCTTTAACATTTCTTTAACATACTTGGTTTGAGAAATGAAGATCCCTTTTTCTAGCTAAGAGATTTGCAAACCAAGAAAGAAAGATAACTCACCAAGCATAAACATCTCAAATTCCTTTTGCATGTTAGAAGCAAAGTCTTGACACATTCCCTCACTGTCTCCTCCAAAAATAATATCATCCACATAGACAACAACAATCAACAAGTTATCTCCTTCATTCTTGATATATAAATTGTTGTCTACAATTCCTCTCTTAAAACCTTGCTCTTGAAGATACTTGTCTAACCTTGAATACTAAGCCCTCAGGGCTTGCTTCAGTCTGTAAAGAGCCTTTTTTAGTCTACAAACATAATCCTCATTCTCTGATAGAATGAATCCTTCAAGTTATTCAATGTACACTTTGTAATGTCCCCTTCTAGCTAGACATCCGTAATCAGTGGATTAGCCTATCATGTTGCCCCTCGTAGGCTAATGGTTTTGGATAGAGGGTCCCTTGAGACAGTCACTTGGTCGTCTAATTGCAGTGTTGATCCCCGGAATTCAGTGGCAGGGTGAATTAAGGCATTTGGGCATGATGCATGTGACTAAATTATGTTATTATCTTTTTATTCACCCTTTTTGCCTAGGGACCATGTGTCTTTTAAACGAGGGGGTCACTTTATTTTTATTTGGCCCTATTCACTTATAAAATGAAAATGTTATAACTTAAAGTGAATAGTGTTCATTTAAATGAATAGTGCTTTCAATGAAAAACATATATTCTCATGAGGAAAAGTTCGACCCACTTGGAGCATTGCATATTTTTCACTTGGCATGTTTGAGCTTGGCTCGGAGGAAAGCAAGGGTTTCCTGATTTCTGCACTTTTTAGGGACTTGGAGGGACGTGGTTCTTCCTGTTGAGCTACTTGAGGGTGTGAAACACCACCTTAAGGTTGTTGTTCAGATTTGGATGCATTTTGGGGGGTCACCTGGAGCTGATTGCAGGTTAATTTGGGCAAATTTCTGAGTTTTGTGAGCAGCCTCAAACTCCATACCACTAGCACAAAAGGCTGTATGCAGATTGGTGATTTTTGGGCAGAATTTATTCACCTACAGCCAGCCGTCCTTCATGAGGGTTTGAGCAATACTACTGGAAAAATGCCTCTCTTAGTGGGCTGCAAACTCATCAAAAAAGGGCGCCCTGATCATAAGAGTCTTTTCAAATCAGATTTGAGCTGGAGAAATTTATCTTGCAGGAGGGTGAACACATCATTGGGGTTTTTCACTGTAGCATGGCACTATTCACCCAGCTGTATGATAACAAATTATATATCTGGTATGTGATGTAAAAAGCTTTCTGCCTGAAATAAATCTGACTTATGTATGTAACCTATCAAGAACTGAAAGAACCATATCTTGACATCTAGATAATGCAATTACTCAAGGTTAATTTCAATTGTTTAACTTATTTGAAGTTTCAACTATATGTATATGCTTTTTAGTATCAAATTGGCATTATTGGCAAACAAACTCACAAACTTGAAGACAAGAAACACAAACAAAAAACAAAATCAGACTTGAAAATTGTGTGCAAACATTCCGTCAAGAGAGGTGGAATACTACACACTTCCTCTTCCAAATTTCCATTTAGAAAAGCTGATTTTACATCCATTTGATAAACTTTGAAATTCTTGAAACTTGCAAGAGCTAAGAACATCCTTATGGCTTCCATACGTGCAATAGGAGCAAATGTTTCTTCAAAGTCAAATCCTTAACTTGAGTATATCCTTTGCATACCAACCTAGCCTTATTCCTTACAACTTGGCCATCTTCATTGAGTTTGTTTCTGAACACCCACTTGGTTCCAACGATGTTCTTGTCTTTAGGTCTCGAGACAAACTCCCAAGTTTCATTCTTCTCTATTTGATCCAATTCTTCCTCCATAGCCTTGATCCAGTGCTTGTCTTCACTTGCTTCTGAAAAGTTCTTTGGTTCAACTTTGGACAACAAACACAAATTTGCATGTTTTGTTGTGTTGACAAGTCTTCTTCTTGTTTGAATTTTTGTGCCTTTGTCTCCAATAATCAAATCTTCAAGATGGTTCTTTTGAACAAATTTGGATGGTGTCTTGGGTGGTGCTTTTGATGGAGTCTTTGGATTCCTTTGCTCAATTTCTTCATCTGTTTCTTCTTATTTACAACTTTCTTCCTTTTGATAATCAATTTCTTGTACTATCTCCTTTTGATGTCTTTCTTCATTAATTCTCACATTCGCACTTTCAACAACTTTGTGCAATCTCTTGTTATAACATTTGTAAGCTTTGCTCCTTGTGGAGTATCCAAGGAAAGATACCTTCATCGCTCCTGGAATCAAACTTTCCCAAATCTTCATCATCTCTTCTTATATAACACCTACTTCCAAAAACTTTGAAATACTTTACTGATGCAGGCCTTCCTTTCCAAAGTTCATATGGAGTTTTGTTATTATTTGCCCTAATTTGTGCTCGGTTTGAAATGTAGATAGCTGTATGAACAAATTCTCTCCAAAAACATCTGATATCTTAGATTCATTTAGCATAGCTCTTGCCATTCCTTGAATTGTTCTATTCTTTCTTTCAACTACTCCATTCTGTTGTGGAGTTCTTGCAGCTGAATATTGCCTTTTTATCCCATGTCGTTCACAGTATTCTTCAAATTCATTTGAGGTGAATTCTCCTTCTCTGTCAAATCTTAAACTTTGTTTCGTTCTCAACTAAGGATTTGAATGCCTTAAACTTTTCAAAAGCTTCACTTTTCAAAAGCTTCAGATTTCTCTTTAAGGAATGTTACCCAAGTCATCCTGGAATAATCATCAATCAACAACATGAAATAATTCTCACCTTGCAAGCTTTTCATCCTTGTTGGCCCACACAAATCAGTGTGAACAAGTTCCAAAGGCTTTGTTGTAGAATATTCCTTAGATTTGAAGCTTGACCTTGTTTGTTTGCCATATCGACGCAGTTTGCAAATAACATTTGAGGGCTTTACTATCTTTAGCATGTCCCTTTTTTGCTGATCTTTACAAAGTTGTCAAAATTCAGGTGTCCCATCCTTTTGTGCCACAACCAACTCTCATCTTCTTGCCCCATATAACATTTCTCACTTTTGACTTCATTGAATGTATAGATTACCATCTATTCTATAAGCATCTACTATCAATTTTCCATCTTTCATGATTGTGCATCCTTTAGAATGAAACATGAAGGTGTGCCCTTGGTCACACAACTGACTCACACTTAGGAGATTAAGTTTCAATCCTTCAACATATAAGACATCCTTAGTTTTAGTTCTTCCATTATCCAGACTAAGTGTTCCTTTTCCTTTTATGCTTGTTATAGCATTGTCCCCAAATTTCACCGTTCCCTCATTCACTTTCTTTAGAGAGAGAAATTTGCTTTTGTCACCAATCATGTGGGTTGAACAACCATTGTCAATATACCATTTGTCTTTCTCATTTTGAGGATGTAGTGCAACTTGTACAAGCATGTATTTTTCTTTCATTTCTTGTTCCTTCTTTTTCCAAACCTTGTTTGATTCATCCTTTTTCTTGTCACAAGCATCCTTCTTATTTTGTCTCAGAGGTTCGGAAAAAATAGTTCTGCAAAAAACGTGTTGTGTGCCCAAAATTGTTGCACTTGTGACATAATGTTATAATCCATTAGAGGAGCAAATGAATTCCTCTTCATGAGTTAAAAATCATTCCTTGTGCGAATTCTACAATTTACTACTTTATGCCCAAACTGATTACATGAAAAGCAATAACCATGGAAAGAATATTGAAACCTAGTTGTGTGTGGCTTCCTTTGAGGAAAGGACTATTTGAGGTTGTCCTTGATAGTTCTTTGAAATTGTGAGGTTTTATCCTTCTTGTTTTCCTCCTTTTTGCTTTCTTCCCTTTTATTCTCTTCTTTGTTGGAACTTTTGAGGGCTGCAACATAATTCTTACTTTCCAACATCTTTGTAGTTTGTGAAATTTCGCCATCAAAACCAAGACCACTTTTGATGAATGGTGATCTTTGTGAGTTCATAAGGTCCTCTAACATTTCGGAACTTTTATCAAACTTTATGTTTCTGCTGAACTGATCTTTAGTCTTTTCTAGCTCCTTTCTCAAAGAAACAATTTCATATTCAAGCTTCTCACACTCCGATTCTTTTTCCTTTAGCTGATCTTTTAAGACATCTTCAATGCGTATGGCTTCTTCAACTTGAGTCTTCAAATCCAAAATTGTCTTTTCGGACTTTTCACCGTCTTCTCGAATTTAGTCTTTTAATTTTGAGTTCCACTTCTTGAGTCTTTTGATTTCGTCTAAGGCAACAGTAAGTTCCTCCTCAAGATCTGCTATAGTATCTTTCTCGCTTTCAATCCCTTCATTCCCTTTGTCTTCACACTTTGGGGCTTCTTCTTCTTGTGTTTCCATGGCCACGAAGAGAATTTCTTCTCTGTCACTTTCAGAGAAACTATCATCACTTTCTTCAGATGAACAATTGCTTCCTTGAACATATAGGCTCTTTTTGTGCCTTCGGAAATTCTTCTTCTTTTCGGATTTCCTTTGAGTGGACTTCTTGTTATAATGACTTTTCTTGCCTTTTCCCTTGTCATAATATATTTCTTCTTCACTGCTATCACTTCCAACCTGTGGACATTTGGCAGCAAAATGACCTATATTACCACAATTAAAGCATTTAAGAGTATACTGACCTTTTCGCTTGATAGTTCCTTTATTGCATTTCTTCACAAAGTTAGCGTCTTCTTCATCGGTTGGACTTTCACTTGATATGGGTCCTTTGTTCTTCATCCTTCTTGATGCTTTAAAAGTGGCTTCACGTTTTGATGATGTTCCTTTCTCAATCTTCATTTTGTAAGTGTAAGTATGCCATGTAACTCATGCATCTTCAAAGTGCTTAGATCCTTCATTTTTTCAATGGTGGAAACTTTCACATCAAATCTTATGGGTAGAGATCTTAAAACCTTTTGCACAACAACCTCATCCTCAATATTTTCTCCAAGACCACGAATTGTGTTTATGATTTCATCCACACTGAGAAAGTAGGCAGCAACATTCTCCCTATCCTTCATCTTCAAACTCTCAAATTGTCTCTTGTGGGCTTGGAGCTTTGCCTTTTTCACTTTGTCATCTCCTTCATAAGTCCTTTGAAGCTTATCCCACATCTCTTTCGCCGATGTGCAATGCATGACTTTGACAAATTTGGATTCAGTAAACCACTTAGAATTGCATTCATAGCTTTAGCATTGTTCTCACTTGCTCTCTTTCCAGCTTGATCCGTTGGTGGAGTAGATGGTGCCACATAGTCATCCACGACAAATTGCCATATATCAAATCCATGGGCCATCAAATAAATGCACATCCTCATACTCCAAAAAGCATAGTTGTTCCCATTAAACAATGTGGCTCGGCTTGAGGAAAACCCTTCTTGACTTGCCATGTGTGTTCTTGAGATCTTTCCTTAAAGCAGTTAGGCTTTTTCGAAGGAACCCGCTATGATACCAATTGAAGAAACACACACACTTATACTAAGAGGGGGAGTGAATCAGTATAAGAACATTTTTTTCAATTTATAACTTTGGCAATCATAAGCAATCGTCAAAGCATCCACACAAGTAAGATCTAGCAAATTAGAACACAAGATGCACACACAATTTTACGTGGAAACCCTTGCAAGAGAAAACCACAGCAAAATACTGTTTTTATAGAAATCTTCTTACAACTTCATAGGCACCAACCATAGGAAACACCAATCCCCTTCACTGAGCACCAACTTGGCAAGAGACACCAATCTCTTAGGATGAGAGGTACCAACCTCCCAATCTCGCAAAGTAGAAGGCACCAACCTTCGAAATGCAAAGTAATAAAAGGATGTTGGATCTGCCCTAGATCCCTTCAAGGTCTTCAAACAAAATCTGATCACTCCTTTACACAAACATGCCTTGAATTTCTACTCACTTAACCTCCGCTCAGATCTACATATGTCCAGGCATATGTAGATTCATGGTCCTCTTCAATTGCTGGTCTATAGGGTGTATACACACTCATAAGGTGATTCCTCAATTCAACTTTACCAAAGTTTCTTTGCTCACTACATGACAACCTTTCTGTATTGCTTTCATATGTATGAACATCCTCACTATCCAAATTATCCAAAACATAATTTGGTTCCTTACCAATAAGATGTAGGGTTGCTGAAGCAATGCTAGGCTTACCCAATGGAACATCAGTAGAATTCATACCTCCCCATAGTTGATTGTTCAATGCTGGTTTGGCAAACTCCAAAACAGCATTTCCTTCAACCTTGTGATCATTATGAAGACTTATGTGTTCTCCATTAGTAGGTGCGATAGTGGATCCTTGCTTGTTCTCATTGGCTGTCACAAAGGTTGTATCATCCCTCTCATAATTGAAATCTATATCTCCATGTGGCTGATCATAGGGGGGCAACACTGCAACATGCTTATAGGGTTCTTCTTGTTCTTGTTTTGTGATCTCTTGTGGCTTCAATTTTCGTCCTGCTCTATGACCTCCTCTTCTTTAGTTGTTTCCGAATCTTCCTCTTCCTTTCTTTTCCTCGTGTAGTAACCATCAAAAGATTATGTATCCTTGATAGTCTCAAGTTCACCTAAGTGCGCATCAAAGATTCTAATAATCTCTTCACTCACAGGTATAGCCAGTCCCGCCAATCTTACATATCCTTGGTATGTTAGCAGATCCTTACACTTTTGATACTTTTCGTACCATCTAGGAATTTTGGAGACCACAATTTCATCCTCCTCCTCACTCATTTGCACAATTGAACCCATAGGCTAGCAGGATTGCGGCTCTAATACCACTATAGTATGCTTGCTCAGAAAGGAAAGACAAAACACCTCCGAATATAGAATTAAACAATCAAGTATCTGAAATACATTTGCCCAAAATTGATCACAGATAAACTTAACCAAACAACATACACTGCACATATGATTCCTGGCAATATCTGCAAACTGAGACACAAATAACACAAAGTTCTGGAACTGGTGCAAACTAGAACCCCTTATTACAGTGAACGCTTACAACACAGAACTGGTATTTAAGCTTTCACAGATGACAAAGCAGTCATATTAGATCAAAAGATATATTCACTGCAATTACATCCTCCGCCAATGTGGACACACACAACTCTGTTATGAGTATGATTAGATGTTCGATGGTGTTCAGATAACAGACAGCTCACTGGCCTGACTTCAGAATTACTTAGACTAGATTACACTAGAAGCAAAATCCGGCGAATGGTAACTAGCAATGATAAATTCAATTCTCGATCACAGATGGAGTATGATATTAATCAAGTAGCACCTTGACTCCAAAGTAGGGGAGTCGTTTCAAGCAAACAAAAAACCGTGGGAGCTTGCTATGGTAGTCACCTTCAGAATATAGTGCTCGCTCAGACCTCGGAGTGAAACCGCCACAATGGTAAACTTCTCAGTCCCCAGTGATACGCAAAACAAGTGCCAATGTCTTAGTCTCGTGTGATACACAAATAAGTGTCGATGCTATCGAGCCACCATGGATACGGAAACTTCCCTCTGTAGCAATATGCACAGATACCAGGATTGATGGCGATGTCTCAAAATGTTGTGAAATGTTCTAAACAACCTATGATCTTAACAACGAGGTAATGATGGCTTGTGGCCAAAGCGAGAGGCTCAGCCACAATAGCGTGGTAATCACCTCCTTCCAAATCAACCCTGCAATGGACAGAATCGCTCAAGAACTATGCGGAAATCTTGGCAGAGCAAGGACGAACTCAAAGGAATGCGAATGAGAATAGAAATGAGCACAGGAATTCACAAATTGAGGGTATCGTCCCAACCTGTGTGCAACTAGCGAGGGGGCTACGTCCCTCAGCAGATCGGCATCGGTTATAATCCAAATTCATGATGATAACCAAAGACTAGCATTCACAAATAAATACCAACACCAATCGCCAACCCAAGAGGTCGTCCAGAATGAAATTCATATATTATTTAACGCCTACCAAGGGTCGACCAAATTTAAATGTTATTTATAATAATTTAAATGTATATTATTTATTATTATTTAAATTTTCAAACTTCTCTATAGTGTTAAAAAACACTTTTACTGCCAAACTTGATTTGAGCCCGCCTTAAGGATTGGGGACATGACAAGATCTTGCTAGATACCTTCAGAAGGAGGTAGAGAATCTCCACGAGATGGAGAGGTTTTCCCTTGAGGAAGAGCATCTAGAACCAATGCACAACACCTGGTTTGTGATTATTTTTTGCTACATGATCACTCCTACTTGCTTGAACCTTCCTTTTCATGAGAATTTTATAGAGGTTTTAAGGATATGTGTTGTTGTTGGAGTCTCAACCTCAACGAAGAGGTTGTCATTTTTCCTAGCTTGTAAACAACTATGTCTAGCCACTATGTTTTCTTTTTGTCTAAGGTAGGTGATTAATGTATTGTCAATGTTCATGTTGTTGTAATGTTTTTGCCTTTTCACGTAATGTGTTTGCTTATTGTTTCATTCTAGGCTTTTGTTTAGGTAGGTTACTATAAGCTTGACTCTATTGCCCAACAAGTAAGACATTGACAAAAAATTATACCGGATATTTTAAAATTCTCCTATAGTCCAAGTTTTTCTTGCGATACCCAAAAAAAGCCAATTATTGTACCCATACAAAACTCACTTTTCATATTGCCTCCAGTCCATTTGTTGTCATTAATCAAGTCGTCCTTGTTGTGTCAATCAATGTCAATTAAGTTTTTCCTCAATCACGTTGCAAGGTTGTCCACTCGTGGTCAAGTTTTCCAAATAACAATTCTTGCAAATTACTCAATGTTGGACTATTCTGAGTAAAAGATGAAGAGTTCCTACTGATGATAGTTTCAACAATGGAAAGAAGACAAAGAATGACCAAGACAAATCTCAAAGTGGTGCACCTTTCAAATGACAAAGCCACCTCAATCTTCCACCTACTCATCAAGGAAAAGAAGCAAAGCTTTGAAGGAATCATGCCCAAGGCTGAAGTGTTTGAAATGTCACTGCCTAGTGCACAAAATGGATGGCATATCCATAAATCAGGCCCAACGATTAGCAAAGAGTGAAACAAAGCATGCCTAATTGAGAGAGGAAGATAACAATGAAACTAGGGACCATTTCAATAGCAATGCCAAGGCAAAAATCTGCCAAAAAGTTCCATGAAATGGCAAATGCATTATGAATCTCTGCCCAAAGAAAGAAATAGTTCTCAAGTATAAGACAAGTGTGCTTTTGGCTTGGCAATGCCAGGTGAAATCGGCACCCAGTTTGGCAAACTCTTTAGTGATCCAAACCTCATCCTGACTACTAAACATGGAAAGTATACAACACTTTCCAACAATCAAACCATATCAATAATAAGCACAACATTGATATAAGAACCCAAGGGGCTGGAAACTTAGCAGACATAACATGGAGTTTGAACCCTTGATTTCAAAAATGTATAACCAACATGCTATCCACCATTGTTATACTGTGATGTATTTATATGCAAGCTAAGAACACAAAGGGCAGTGCCACAGCAACATGGGTAACTAGCAGGTTGAAGAACATTCACGAACAACCTTATCAATCTTATACAATCAAAGGGATCCATAAAAACAATGGAGCTTTCACCAGTGACTTAAACTTTGAAAGATACCTGTACAAGCTTTAGTGGGGTTCTAAAATATGTAGAAATGACCCAACCATGTGCTCATTAAATTGCACAAAGAAGGAGAATCCAGTAAAAGATAAAAAGGATATGTGTCAAGCATAACTTTTAGTTTTGGGAATACTGTAGAAATTTCTGCACTAGAAATATAATTGAGTCCCTACTGTTCTTACCATTAGCTAACAATGACTGGTTGCTCGTGTATCACACCTCCTTTCGTTAATGAGCTGGTCATGAATATACAATGTGTGTGTGTATGGTATCTTGTGAGCTTTCGGATCCTTTAAATTTTTAAATAAGGTATGAGTGCCAACTTTGCAGCAGTCAAGAACTCTTTTACAGATCAATTGAAGGTTTTCAGTTATCATTCCCATTTTTCTTGCCAAAATCAAATTTAATGGTACCTCTCATCTTTACTCGTGTATCACACCTCCTTTCGTTAATGAGCTGGTCATGAATATACAATGTGTGTGTGTATGGTATCTTGTGAGCTTTCGGATCCTTTAAATTTTTAAATAAGGTATGAGTGCCAACTTTGCAGCAGTCAAGAACTCTTTTACAGATCAATTGAAGGTTTTCAGTTATCATTCCCATTTTTCTTGCCAAAATCAAATTTAATGGTACCTCTCATCTTTACTGTCAAATGCCATAAGTAAGACTTGCATAAAGATGCATGACAAGGTCAGGACTTGGAATGCTCAAAGATAATGTTGTATAACAAGATCGTTGAGCTGAAAGACTGTAGAGTGCAGACACATGGTGCATGATCGGTGAACATAGTATTGGCAATAAAATGATGTTGGATATGCCTTGCAGCCAATCATTTTGTGTTGAAGTTTATTTTTATTAGACTTACTTGTCTAAAAGAAAAAGATAGAAAGTTTGGACTAAACAAAAGAAACTGGATATGCTATCATGAATTCAGTCCAAAAGTTTGGTGGACCCATAAATCTTTGAGAACAGCTGGTAGAGGATGAGTGAGCATTTACAGTGTGATGCTTCCTTTTAGTAACAAAAGAATTTTCTATTTGCGTTTTTTGGTTTACTACTTGTAATTTTGACAGGTTATGGTCTTTCACTCCTAGAATTTTATTTGCAGGGAAGCTCCCTAGTAAATTTATACCTTCAACAAAGTAGGTTACTTTTTTTCTCTTCCACTGACAAGCACCTTGGCATGTGGACCACAAGAATTGAAGTGCAGAAAAGTTGTAAAATAAAAGTTCCAAAGTTTACTGAAAATCATCCATTTATTAGCAAGTGGCAAAAGCAAGTTCTTGTAACTGGCAATTGAAGGGTTCTTAAGAGCTTTGTTTTTACCTCTCCCCCTCCTGAAAATAGCTGAGCACGAAAGCAAAGTGCAAGTCCCCAGTTATACAAAGACCTTACATCATATTTATCCAACAGCAATGCTTTCCGGTACCTCCTTCCAGCTTCAACTAGAAGCTTATCACACTCTTCACACACCTGATGTAAAGTTTCTGCAATTGTCTCTCTGTCCATCATAGCTAGCCTCAACTCATCAGGCTGGTATCTCCGTGCCTTCTTAGACAAGGAATAATCTCTTGATTGAAGCGAACTCCTTAACTCCTGGCTTAGTTTTAGTTTAAGTTCTCCATGAACAAGCAAGGTGTTCCCCCACTGTCCTACAGCTACCAAGCTTGAAGGGTCAAGAGCAGCAGCTGTAGAAAATATATCTGCGGCCTCATATAACATGCTTTCAGCATCACATACTTCAGATTTTCCTTGCAAGCCTTTTGTAGCCTCTTTCAAAAGGGCTCCTCCCTTGTCTAAACACATTTGAAAGAACTCCTTCAAGTTTTCTGAGAATGGTAAATCTTGGTCCTTGAGACTTTCTGAATGCTCTGATTGACATGAATTGGCTGCAACCTGTCTCCGACTAACTGCAGCTTGGGTGTAACTGTCAGAATCAGAATTGTCCACCAGAGATTTCCTCTCTGCAACACCATTCTGTTCTCCATATCTGTCATTGACATTTCCTCTGCATTCATGACTACCACCTTGTGTGCTAATTCTTGGCTCTTGAATCATGCTTGCTTCGCAAAAATGCAAGGACTTTTGAAGAATATTTGTTTCATCTAAGCAAATTGAAGAGGACTTATCTGTTTGCAAAAGCCCGCGTTCAATTACTATCCCTTCATTTTCTGCAGCAGATGATGTCAAGGGGTTTTTAACTGTCTCCTTTATCCCACTAGATGGCATTGGAACATTGACATGATTATTAAGGGTCTGAGAGTTTCTTCTTGTGTACTTATGTAATATATTCTGTTGCTCTGCATATTCTTCATTCAGATGTTCCGCTGGCTGGCTGATCATTCCCCTATAATTGGAAGAACTTTTTTTGCCTTCTAAACCAAGTTCCTCAAGTCGCTTGCTACTTCCTAACTGTAAGAAAACAGATCCATCTTTATGAGGAAGTTGATCCCTCTCATACCCACAATTAGTTGTGGAAAGCTCCTCTGTAGGACTTTCATCTGAATTTTGTGTACATGCTTTCCTTCTCCATTCTTCACCCTGGTTGCTGTCTCCCTGTCTGCTCCTTTCCAAATCAGCAATGGTAATTTCTCTTTCCCCACCGTGAGCACTCTGGACAGGACTAAGGTGAGTTTTCCTTCCATTAAGCTTCCCCTGTCCTAATTCAGCAACTAATGATTGTTGTGAGTATCCATTGGTGATCAAATCGTTCGTTCTTGATTCAGATGATTTTCTAAGTCTTTCGTTTTTATGTAAAGTTCTGTCCTTGGTCCCTGCTACAACAGGTGAAGTTTTAGAAACAGTATATCCGAGTTTTGAGTCTGATATATCTTCTCCATCGAGCCCATCCTCTTCAAGAATCCGTCTCCAAATTTGTGTTTCCAACTTGAACTCTTTAGCCGAAGATTCAGGTTGAGTAGATTTATTGGATTTTGAGACTGCTACCTTAAATGTTTTTAGATATTGCCAAAGCTCACCAAAACTGATATCACTATGCACAGGAAGAGTTTCCTGTGCACTCTTGTCTAAAGATAAAAAATTTAGCATTACATCATACAACATTGCGAACTGATTTGTTAAGGAAGATTTAATGTCATCATGCTCTGAGGAGCTTCTGTTCGAATTAGGTGTAGTTGTAGACCTTGACCTAGACCTAGAGCTATTATCCTGTGTGGTATAATCATGAAAGAAGAGTAGCAACATAAACCCACAACGTGGCAAGCACACCCACCACAATGCTCTGGGCCTTGCAACTGACCAGGCAAACACAACTCCAAAGCCCATTACAAGTAAAGATTTCCCTCTATCATTTTCCCAGTTTTGCAGCCAATCTCCTACAATACCATTCTTCGATCTCAAATCATTGGAACGATCCAAATCATCCCACCCACCATACTCGCCCTTGACCAAACTGCAACGCCATGCAATTAATTGGATTTTTTTATTGCATTTGGATTTGAATATGCGGTTGGTTCTAAATTTCAGTATAGGAGGGCTAACTAGAGGGCGGTAATGAGTAGTGGTGGAATATGGTAATGCTAAGCTATCCATAATCTGAAATAAAATGTTTCGGCCCAGATACACCATACCTTGTTATTACCGATCCGCAAAACCACAACCATTTGAACTTGCAGTTGTAGAATACCTCATTTGCCTCATGGCTGATGATGTATGTCCACCAATCATGCAGCTCTACAATTATCATAAGACTTTGGTTGCTAAGTTTAACATCCCATGGTTCTGCCTAACCTTAATTTTTTCTTCTGGCTGACATTTAAATGGGAGTTCTGCGCTTGTAATTAACCAGGGTCTTCCTATATTAACAGCCTACCTTTCCACTTCCATCAAATTCTAATAATTTTTAGTCTCCCTTAATTTTATATAATATCTGTAAATATCTATCTAAAAAAATTTACATATCAGTTTTGGGCTACTTTTTATTTAAAAATTATTTCATTTTAATCAAAGATTAATTTAAATTTTATTTTATTTTATTTTCATTGTATTTGAAGATTTATTTCTATTTTATTTTTATATATTTATTTACTTAAGAGTTATCTTATAATTATTTTGTATTTGTGAATTATTTTATTTTCTTTATATTGTTTACTTATTTTTATTTGAGAAGATAATTTTATTTACTTGAATTATTTTATTTTATTTATTTAAGAATTACTTTATAATTTTTTGTGCGTTTAAAAGTTATTATAGTTTAAGATTTTTAAATATATCTCACTTGCATTTTAGTTTTTATGTATATAATAATGATATAGACTTCTTGATGTTATTATAGAATTTATCTCAATGTTAATTAAAATTTATAAGTGTAGAGAGTTGCATAGATGTCATGCTCTCAAAATGCATTGCAACTATGTAGCTAGATGTGTTGGCATTATACTTATTTATTTTTCGCATACAATTACTATTAGTATCATTTTCAAAAAATGGTCAATTTTGTGTAGTTATGTAAGCATGTCCCAAAATTTGAAAAACAATTGATATATTTGTGTCAATTAATGAGACAACAACCCTACATACATTACACTTGATTATTGTTAATAAAACATTGTCATGCATATTAAAAACACAATGTGTTAGGTGCAATGGCATGTTCGGTGTGATGGCTACAATGTCCTCTCATTATAATGTTAAACCATCAATTTACATTTGATTTCATGGAGAGATTATTATGACAAGACAATGGGTTTATGTAATGTATTTGGTTCTAAAATCTATGCACTTTGCACCACATTATTCAATCCAAAATTTCTATACAAGGCACAAGGGTGAGCTTTTTTAGATATTAAAGTTAGTTACATTTACTTGCATTTAAACTTGTTTTTCAATGTTCCCATCACACCCATGACACATTTGAGACATATTCATCCTAACAACATACCATGGATGGTTTTTGAATTTTTGGACCATCTACTTAAAATGATAAGTTTTTTTAAATTAAAATTCATGGATGTTGGCCTAGGTATATTGTCATGGGAACATATAAAAGTAATTCTACCTCTTGAATTGAATACTTTACAAATTGTTGTTTTTCTTCCTTCAGTTTGTAAATGTGGAGAGGGAAATTTCTTGGGTGTAATATGCAAAACCACAAAGGACCCCAACTATATCATATGCAAACCCAAGATGGTGGGAGAAAATAGAGAGAAACAAGGAGACAAAATTATTATTTTCACTCGACCAAGTATGCCAATGCAAATGGGAAACAATATCAACTAATAAAAATTAAATGTCATTGTTATCCTACAACTCATATGTGGTGAAGGAATGAACTTATATGAACTAATAAATGAATATTCTATATTGTTAGATTTAACAAGTCAAATTGTGCATTATATTTGTTTGATTGCCATGAAAAAAATACAAGTTTTAGACCATGTGTTGAATGTAGTGTTTCATAGTTAGAAGAGGCTTTAAAAGTGGTAGCCTAAAAAGTCGCTTACCTAAGGACTTTGTACTTTTTCTTCCTAAAACAAGAACATAACTTCTTGTCTACATAAATTGTATCAACTTGCATTTTTAACACAATCAATATTTATGGAAATTCATTAATCATTTCTAGTTAAATAGTCTTGTTGTATTTTTTTATTATCATTTATTTATATTTTGTATATGTTGTTTACTTGTAAATATTTTACAAGGTAGGTGTTGATACATATTGTAGGCATACTCCAATTCTCACTATGCAAGAAAGATGATATTATTTTTATACGTCATTAAAGAAATGATCCATTTTTTATTTATTTATTTTGCTTGTTAGTTGGTTATCCATTGATATTTGCAATACTTATTGTATCTTGAAGTAGTAGCAACTATTGAAATTCACTTGTCTAATAAACCAAATTGGTGAAGATTTGAGATTTAATTTTCTTGTGTTGTTTTTTCTTGGTTTAGAAGCTTGAAAATTTTGTAATAACATTTTTTTCAAAGTTCAATGTCATTAATAGCAAAAAAATAATTACATATTTTGTTTAATTATTTTGTTGGTTACTGTGGATATAAAATCCCCAAGCTCCCTTTGGCTTTGTTACATTTTGCTAAGTCTGGCTTGCACCCTATGCATTTGAATATCCCTAGGCCCCTTTTTGAAGAGCTTTTCCCACTATCAACACGTGTCCACCGTGCACTCCTCACAAGAATTTCCTCCTTTGCTTCTCTACCGAGCCCCGCCATGCTTCCACCTATTAGCAGTGCAACCCTTTGGACACTTGCTTCCCTTCACTTCTCTGTCAAGCTCTGCCCACATGCCACATAGAATCATTCTGCGTACACTTTTTGGCAAACCCCACAGTCAGCGCTGGTAACGAAGACTTCTCCACATGTCTTATTCGCTGGGATTTTCATCACAAGAAAGAAAGAATCAATGATGAGCCCTGCCCCATCGCCACGTATCCTAACTGGCTTCATGGGTGAGCAACACATGTTTGCAAGGGGTTTTGCTACTTCTACACTGGGACCACCACCATCATTTGCAGGGGATGCATCTAGCTCAAGGGCGACTGCATTCTATGGCTTAGAATCTTTTCTATTGCAATAGCCTTGGGAAATCATTGTTATAGGCATCATTGCTCATCATGAGGGAATTGTTTCTATTACTGGATTTCAAGCAGTGGAATTATTTTCTATATATACTACCTCTTCTTTCCAAAAATGAGTTCGGAACATAGACAGAAAAATAGTGGAAAGACACTAGGCCTTTTGTATTGTTTTTTATTATTGTATTAAGACTCATAGACTATGCCATTGTTGTTTGGCCTTCCTATTTCTTAGTTATTTGACAAAACATTATACTATGTCATTACTATACTGAGTAGTTTATTTGCAGAACTTCTATGATTTTAATATAAGTTTGTAGATTTAGACCATGTCTTTGGCTCTTCTTTTCAGTAAATGTGTATGGGAGTTATTTTATGTTATTGAATAAATTATTTGGGTTTTCATCTATGATTTTTGATATTTTGGGACATGCAAATTGTTGAACGGGCCCTTAAATCCCATATGAATGGGAGATTTACTATGCCCACACCTACATCTTGGCGTATCGCCTTAGATTAGATCTTTATTTTTTATATCTACTTCTTTTTCCCATTCCAAAACCCCAAGTTACAGAAGAAGTCAAATTCTTTAAAAACCCGGAGGTCACTCAATTTAGTGCAATTGGTCCCCCCATTAATTGAGTTTCCCATAAGGTTGTTGCTTGTCAAATTTTGGCATCAACAGTTTCTTTTTCTGGCACACCTAGTGGGGTTTCTTAAATGTACTTAAACCTAAAGTGGGTGTATGAGCCATTGGCCTATTACTAGATCCCAAACAGCAAATAACCCTAGCTTGCTAGTGCCAAAACTAGTAATAGTACAAACTAGAACCCATCTAGTGAGCGTTTTGATCCCTCCACTAGCCATGTTGTCAATTGCTAACAAAAATTATGTGGTATGGGATGTCGGAAGCCCCCTTATAGCACTAGTAGCACCCACCGTTTGGGCCCCTATCCTAGCCTCTGCTTTAAAAGCTATACCAAAATTCACTGGGGAAGGCTCAAAAACACCATCTGAACACCTGCAAGATGTGGCAGACATGTGTTTGGTGCACGGAGTCACCAACCAAAATGTAGCACTAAGGTTGCTCGTAGCCTCTTTCAAGGGTAAGGCACTAGATAATTGGTATCGCACTCTGCAAGCTAACACTATCGGTACCAAGGACCATCTCGGAGATCCTTTCTACGAAAGATTCTCAAATAATGGAAATTGGTCTTCGCTATATCATCAGTTGACGACCATAAAATAGGCCCCATATGAAGCCATGACTGACTTCAACGCCTAGTTCCACACAACTTAGTAGAGAATCCAGGTTGCTATCTGCTTGCCGACTGAGTTGGCATTCATGTTCTACTTGAAATCCATTAATGTTGACATCTCGATAATGATCTAGTCTCTTAATGGGACCACTCTACTAGATGCATATAGGATTGTTGTCAAGGCAGAAAAAAATTTGATAGACGTTGGGAAGTTGCCACCTTGGCTTGCTATGCCTATATTCCCCAAGATCTTAGTTCGCACCCAGAAAATAACATCTACTAGTGTGCCCGTTCCTCCCCAATCCATGTACACATATCCCTGTGCGCCACAGAATGTTGCTTCCACATCTGGCTCTTTAAAATATGAGATGAGCGATGTCAAGGAGTTGTTGCGGAATATCTCAAACAAAATAACTATCAAGCGGAACTAGTTCGTGCCTCTGAAGCCAACCTACCAAAATTATCAAGGCAAAAGATCTTCCTACTAGAAAAATCAGTTCCAAGGAGGCTCGCACACAAACCCACAGGCTCAAACAACTAATCAAATAGTGTCAGTGCCTACTTCATTGTAGAATGCTTACCTGAGCTCTGGTAGAGAGCTAAAATAATCTTGTTGATGACATCAATCCTTGGTGCTTCCCTTGTGGTGACGCACATATGCCCCAAAACTGCCCGCGTGGCAACTTGCAACAAAAGGTGGCAGAACAGCACAGTCAAGGTGCAACGTCAGACCTTGGAGGTTATGTTGGGAAATTTTGATCATCTTGGAGAAACCTCCAAGAATAGTAATGCCTTCGGTAACTTTTCATTTTATTAAAATTCCTCAAAGACACGTACAACTATGCCACAAAGTGGAATCAAACACAGTGCATTTCCCACATTAACCCTTCTAAGAGAAACTCATGCAGATCTAGTTTCAACAACAAGCACTAAAAGATTCTAACCAAGAAACATGAAACATGAAAGATGAGACAAAACGCACAGATTTACATGGGGAAAACCCTTTCGGGTAAAAAACCCCACACTCCAAAAGCCCAAATCACCTATTATATTATTCATTCAACAAAACAATTACAAATACAACTTAAGCACTAAGCCTTTACAAAGATTACATCTTGTTTCACTCTTGAGAAAAATTGGACAACATAACCCCTTATACGATCTTCACACTGTTACAATACCCTCTCATAGTATGCAATGTAGATTCTCTCTCTCATGGTCCTCTGATCAACCTCTCAAGTGTTTACAATCCTCACTCTATTACAACACTCTCTCACAGCATACAGAGTAGATTCACATAGAGGGAGGTTCCACATTCAATCCACACAAAGAGAGTGGATGAGTTACCACCTTCATAACAAAATTTCCTTCTCCTGCTCTAGCCTTCAGCTCTCTCTCTTTCCTAGCTCGGGCCTCACGGCCTCGACCTTCCTCAGTTAACACAACTTTTACCAACTAGCCTCTCGACTAGCCAAGCCTTCAGCCAACACAGGTCTTCAGATTCACATTCTTCAATGTTCCAACACTATTACAAAGTATTACAACTTTATAGCATTTTTCCTTCTAAGAGAATCCCAATCAAAAATTGCATCTTCAAACCCATGCGTGGAAACAAACCAATTCAGTTCCTAGTTGTTACAAAAGATAAACCATCAATTAGCAATTTACCATGTCGGGCCAATGGTTGCCAAGCCATCTGATCAACTTCCTCCATCGAGCTTAGGGTTCTTCAAGAGTCACCGAGTCAACCATTGAGCACATGGGCCCACATGCCATTTGTCCTCAACATCATCGCCACCTGCCAGCCTTCAACATGATCCACCATCCTATCGGGTCCCACATCCATCGGCAGTTGGAAACCAACCATCACTTTCCAACTGTCAATTATCCTTCATATTCTGCCTGCCGTGGTGAGGGGTCCACCAAGACATGCATCCACTACTTGTGCAATTCTGGAGCATCAAATGGGAATCTACAATATTCTCAACAAGTCTCTTGTAAAAGACTTAAATATTAACTCCCAACACTCCAAGTGGTCCCCACATCCGTCGGCATCCAAGTTGCTATATCGTTGGAGAACCAAACTTCAGAACCTCATGTCGGAGGTTACGAAGTTCCCATAACCCATGACTTGTCGACAAAGGGATCACTCTGTCGCTCAAAACCTAAACTTCCAAATCTTAAGTCAGAGGTTACGAAGTTCCCGAAACCCACGATGAGCCGAAAACAAAGGAAGTAGCCTTCCCTCCATAGTCGCTAAGTCGAGAGGTCATGAAACTTTGGAACCCTGCGACTTCAGTTAGATAAACTTGAAAACCAATGACTTAACTCAAGCCAATGAAGGAGGAAAGCAGAACTACTCCAAGAAGCAATCAAGCTAGGAAATTTGAGTCAGAATTCTCAACATTCTCCCACTTGACGAAGAACTTACTGGCTCCTTCCAACAAAAACACAAAATCTTAAACAATGTTTTTGTGCTCCAACCAAGACACCTGCAATGACATCCAAGATGTCCACCAACTCAGGAAATAGTTCCAACCATCCACCACAAGAAAAGGAATGAGCCAAGGCATATATGCATCAGTCTAACGAACACAAGCAAAAGATCCCAATGATATCAACAACAAGAAACTGCCATCACTCTAAAAAATAAGATAAAAACATCAACTAGAACAACAATCAGACTAACTACTTCTATCCAACTGATAAACCCACGTGACTGAAAATAGCACCCACAACAAGTGCTAGATCATCCAATCATCCATACCTTAAAGGTATTAGACATTAGTAAACTTATGCCACCAGCATAACCAACCCATGTACTTACAACTGCAAGCTCCACGTGTATACAAGTCAATGAAGAACAAACACTTTCAGGAACTCACACTACATGAGAAATGCCAAATCTAAAAGATTGAAAGCATAAAAAGTCTACCAATGATAGTACATAGAAAGTGTAACCATGTAGCACCAAGGAAACATCCACAATGATATGTACAACCTACAAATTAATAACCTACAAGAACAATTCTCACCACCAATCTTCACAGCTTTCCCAAGTTCTTCACATGCAACACAAGAAAGAGATAAAGAACTTCCAAGTTACCACTCAAGAACTTGAGTGAAAAACACCAGTTCCGACCAAATCTCAAGCCAATGTGATATGAAATCAAACCTTCAAGAAGATAACCAAGACCAAAGAGAGAAACACTACACATCATGTACCTATAGAACATACTCCTACATACACCTCTAAAAGCCAGCTATGACAAGTATGATCTTCTTCAAAACTTCCCAAAGAGAATAGCATAGCAACACCCAACCATTCAATCTCCAAGATCAAACACAACATATGGATATAAGCCTCTCAAAGAAGATCAAACCACTCCATTTTGCATCTCAGGAAAACAAACCCATAAAGCATCTCCTAACTGTTTTTATCAATAGAAGATATCATAAACAAGGAGATAACGATGTTGTTGATCTTCCACTATGAATCCTCTAGAACCATTAAACAGTAGTTCAAGACCCATATCATGAAAGAAATCATAAAGTACTTGAGAGAAACAATGGGTAATACCTCTCAAGTAATAAATTGCCGAGCAGACCAAGAGTGGGAAAGAGAACGCTCCTCCAAGACATGTAAGTCATCATGACTAATCCAAGAGCAATCTCCTCATAGGTCTCTGTTGAACTCATGTCCAACCAAGGTGTAGGCTTCTTGAACTTTTTATTGAAATATCATCAAGAGCAACCATCAAATACAACTTCACCTCATTCTCCATGTATCCATGAGTACTAGCAATTGATCATCTCATGCTAAACTCCAAATGCATCACTGCACTATCATGAAGTATCAGGAAAATGATCAAAGCACCCAATACACAAAGAATTACCAAACCACTGTCAAAGCAAGGACACAAGATCATCAACTTAGGGACCTGTATATCAAGCAAGGACACAACAAAGTGAGAGAAAATGCTAGTATTGACACTATACTTGTCTTTGTACTCTATACAGTCCCTACCTAGCACCCACTTCATTGCTATCATATCCAACGAATGCTTGTTCTTTGTCATTCGCTTCAAATTCCTATTAGAAACTTCACCTAAAAAATCCATCTAAGACTTATTACTTGTTAGCCTAATCGAAGTATTCACGATGCCTAATCTACCCAACTACCCAAGTGCTAATTCTTCCCAATCACTAAGTGCAATTTTGTTGTGGACTTAGGGTCTATTTATAGAAATTTTTGAGGTACATGTGTGCCATAAGCATGATGATAATCAAGTATTAACTAGAAAACCCCACCAAGAGCCAACTCAAATTTCCCACCCAGTTGTGTCTGCCATGTACAAATTGTTGCGTGTGAAGTTAAGAAGACTAATCAAGTAGCCAAATCAGTGGTATTCCAAAGTGATCATCCATATGGTCAAGTGTTGATGTGTCACGCTGCAAGCATGTTTTAGTCTCCAAGGAGGAACTCAAATATTTTCAAGTATTCATTGCATCTTTGGCTTAATCATTCTTTTAAGGATATTAATTTCCAAGCATGTGAAAGGTTTATACGCCTTCAATCACCAACTCAATTTCCCAAGAAAATCATGTTGTAGGACATGATTAATAACTGTCATTATGAATTCTTGTCTTTTCAAAAGAGAAAGAAATTCATTTCACATAAGCAAAGGAGCTAGCGATACATGTTGAATTTAATGCAGAAAGGCAACCATTGTCTACAACTCTAAGCTAGGAAAAAGCTAAGTATTGCATGCGAAGGATTAACATTGTGAAAAATTTCTTGAGTACACTATCCAGTGCAAAGAGTTTTGAGTGTAGAATTATTGAAGAACAAGTGAATTGCAGTAGGTTGGAGCATCACAAAAATCCACAACACCTTGAAATGGCCCAAAATCCTCAGATGGAAGCGCAAGGAGAGGTGACCCAAAGCTTGTTTGATGCCATGCATGTGGCACTCATAGCCAATATTTTCAATGATACCTCTTATGCTTCGCCCAGGATACTAGAGAAGTCGAAGTGGATTCACATGCAAACCACAAAAAAGAAAAAAACTCACAGGGACTAGAACCAGATAATGGAAGAATAGGATAACATTCATGATCCCATCCTCAAAACCAACCCTAAGGGTCTTACGGAAGCAACTTGCAAAAGAATGAAAGTGGCCACTAGCAAGCATCAGTTGGTGTACAAGCAATGGTTCTATGAACTCCCGCAGTATATGATCCCTTTTGTGCATTACTGCCCGGAACTAGTTCATGAGGGCATTCAACATTTCAACCAAGATACCAACGCTATTGAAGACCCGAAGCTGAGAGTTATAATAAGCAAGGAGGCTATCAGAGACATGTTGTGCATTCCAAAAAGGGGCTCTAGAGCAGAAAAGATGGAGTCATTCACTCCAGAAAAAGGGTACAACTATTGGAGAGGTAGAGATCTTGCTATGGACTTTTATAACCAGGAAAACCAAAGACCTCAGGAAGATTTGGAAAATCCACCACAAATTCTAGTCACACACAACACTTTTAAACAAGATTTGTAGGATGCCTTCTCTATGATGGCTTTCGTTTGTGGCATGGACGAGGACAAGTACGTGCAAGCATTTCAATTGGGTTTGGGTTTTCAATTGAGGAAGCAACATTCCTTATTCTATTATGACTTTGTGGAAGTCATTGCCCAAGAAATGATGAGCCAAATCAAGGAATACCAAACACAACATAAGTTCAGGTTTCCTTCTCTGCTTGCTCATATGTTTTTCCATCAAAACCTTGACTTCTTCAAAAAACATGTGAAGTTAGCAATTTTTGATGAAAAGGGAATAAGAAGGCCAGTTTTTGTATGGACTCCCCTTCTTTCTACAACATATAACTATTATGCATTCTTGGATTATTTCTTGACTCTGATTATACAAGACTTAAGCAAGGATGGTAATCTTTATCGACTTTCTACCAACCAAACAGGGTGGATGCAGAGTTTCACTCCTAAATGTGACTGGTTTCTCAGAGAAGATTTTACACTCATTTGGCTACATGGCTTTATCGAGGATCCATTCCAACTCCCATCATGTGTCACAGATAAGGTGTTGGCCCTTGAGATGTTCCAACAAGGTTCAATTATTGACAATAACTTTTGTGGAAGGAAGAATGAGAAAGGGTTTTTCTACTGCCCGTTGAGCTTCAAAACGGTGGTTATGGCAAGGAAGTAGACACATAAGCTGCTAGAGGAAAAGCTAGCTCATCTGGGGCTAGTATTGATTTGTGAAAAATGACATTATAACCTCGATAATGACTTAGCAAGCATAAACATTCAGGTAACTCATAGTCCCCATCCTTACTGGGAAAAGTGGTGGAATCCCTTGTTAGAATAGGATGATCTATTTCTACACCTGGTTCACATTGCTACAGAGGATAAGAGGCTAACATGGCTCAATTCCTATTTCCATTTGGCAAAGTTTAATGAGAGGTACCAAATGGGGGCCACCCTTCACAATAATTTTGCCAAGTATTGGAACTAGAGTGAGGAAAAGATTAGAGATTTATGGATTTACCATCAAGAGATCCAATGCCCTGATGCCACGTTCCAAGACGTAGAAAAGGGTGACAGATTTGATACTCTATGGAACCAAGCGCATGATGATACTGATGCAAGTGATGATGAGGATGTTGACCCATACGAGGCTAGAAAATATATAGGGAAGGGGAAGGAGAAGGAAAAGGAAGTGAAGACGACCCCAGTGCAAAAAATTGGACAGGTAGCAAAGTAGCCTAGCAACACTACTCTAAAGCTATGGGTGAATATATCACATTCAAGAGCCTCACAGACACATACATGGGTTGTGAAAAGACCCAGAGTAACCCAACAACACCCGTTAGAGGTCATAGAGGTGGAAAAATCCCCACCCAAAAAAAGACAGCACACAGATGCAACTTCTAGAGAGGGTTCACAGGAACCCACAACAAACCAAGGATCAGAGTCATCTACAGCTCAGGTATCTTTCTCCCTCTCTTCTTGGTTCACAATCTCTAGTTTCTTCCACTATCTCTACGTCACCCATCACTTCAAGTGTCGACCTTTCTTTCTCTACTTCTACTACAATGGTCGCGAGAGGTTTCTCCCAATTCTCCCAAGTAGGACAATTCACTTTTACTCCCCCGTGGGTTACTCCACCTTTCATCAAAGCATAGTCTGCAACTGCTATTGCTACACCTTTTACTTCCACTACGTCAGCTCTAACCCAACTTTCCCTACAAATGGAATCTATTGTATCTTCACTACCACCACCATTTCCCACGAGTCCTCCCACCGCTTCAAAGACTGTGCCTTGGTGTATTCCCCCATTCTCCCCACTAACACTCTCTCTTCTGAAGAAGAAATCAATCGGAACCACTACTCTCTTGTTCCCTTTTTCTATTCCTCCTGGCGCACCCTTTGCTGGCAAGCTCATTAGATCACCAGCAAAAAAATTTTCAGACGGTGATAAAACAAGAGTAGCACAGGCTCTCAGGCTCCAAAAGCAAAGGAACAAGGATGCTAAAAGGCCAACAGAGCCATAGGTGCATACCCTTTTCAATGAGGCCCAACAATCGCTACATTTTGCAACCATTCATCTGAATGTCATCAAGCCTCAGGGAGAGATGCAACCCAAAGATTACACCATCCATGCTATGGGACTCGATCTATGTGTGGCCTGGTTGCAAGATAAAGTTGAGCTCATGGAGGAGACCCAACGTGTGGTGACCACCGACTTTCTCAAGTCTGGTCGCCAATTAAAGAAGAAAGAAGATGAGCTAAAAATGTCAAGAGGATAGAGGTCCTACTAAAGAAGGACAAAGCAAGGGATGCTAAATTTGTACGCTTATCACAACAAGCAAAGACAAAATAGGCTAGACTCCAAGGGGAACTTGCAAAGTTCTAATCCCAAGATCCCAACCTGGTCGCTGATTTGCAGTAGAAAAACCAAGAATTACAGGATCGGTTGGCGCAGGTGGAGGAGATGCAACAAAAGAATGAAGAGTTTCAACATCAATGTGCTCAGTTGGAGTAGATAATGTAGTAGAAGGAAACAGACTTCTAGGGCCGACAAGCTCAATTTGAGAAAGAAATCTAGGAGGTAAGGCTTTCCCTAGATAGGAAATTTGCAACCAGAGGCCAAGTTGAGGAAAAATGGCTTGTCAAGTTAAGAACCCTGTAGGAACAACTCTCCACTACAGACAAGAAAATTGTAGACCTAATGCAGGACGTTGAGTTGAGGGATGCAAAAATTGGTCTTTTGAAGAATCCTCCCCAACCCCTTGCTACCCAGTCAGACCTCCTTCTAGTAGCCCAATAACTATATATTTCATACTGGGAAAAGGTCAAGGTCTTTTTTCTGACTCTTTAGTCGATGCTTCAGTTCATGGTGGAAGTATCAAGTTTGAGTAGGGAGGTTCACACAACAATTGAGAAATTCCTATAGTTCATCACGGAGAGGGTTCTTGAGGCGGAAAAGTTGCTAGATAAGTTGTATACAGTGTTGAACAAGGACTTAGTGAACGTAGGGATCAAGGACCAGAGGTTAGCTACCAAGACAACAAAAGAATTCATCCATTTCCATGCAGCCATCCTCCATGTTAGCGATTGCTCAACAACACTAGGTAAAACTATGAACAACATGCGAGCGAAATTCTCCCAACTAACTCAGATGGGCCTACCCTCCCCATTTTTATTTGATGATTAAGTGGCCATAGCGAAGCAAATTTCAATGAAGATTGAGGAGAAGCACCAAGACATATCCAATTTTCAAAGCTTCAGTCAACCTCCTACTATTGAGGATATAAAGGATGTCACTCATCAGATAAGGCGGCTACTTTTTCAACTCGAGTCTAGGACCAGGATATCCATGAAGCTTCCATTCAAAGAATTGATCAATTTGCATGAGGCACAAGAGAATTTGTGCACCATATCGACGCCATTCGAGGCTGACTAGTTGCCTCTATAGATTTTTCTCACAAAGCTCTGACTCCATCACCCAATGGAAAAGACTCTAGTCTTAGAATATATTTTTTTGGGTTCCTCATTCCATAGGCGAAATGCCCTTGGTAGTTGCCAAAAGCTGTGGATATAAAATCCCACAAGCTCCCTTTGGGTTGATTATATTTTGCTAAGTTCAGCTTGTGCCCTATGCATTTGAATATCCCTGGGCCCCTTTTTGAAGAGCTTCGCCTGCCATCAACATGTGTCCACCGCATGCTCCTTGCAAGGATTTCCTCCTTCGTTTCTCTATTGAGCCCCGCCATGCTTCCACATGTTAGTAGTGCGAGCTTTTGGATGCTTGCTTCCCTTCATTTCTTTGTCGGGCTCCACCCACGTGCCATGTAGCATCATTTTGTGTACACTTTTTGGTAGACCCCATAGTCAGCACTTGTAACAAAGACTTCTCCATGTGTCTTCTTCACGGGGATTTTCATCGCAAGGAAAGAAGAATCAACGACGATCCCCACCCTATCGCCACGTATCATAACTGACTTTGAGGGTGAGTGACACATGTTTGCAAGGGATTTTGTTGCTTCTACACTGAGACCACCACCATCATTTGCAGGGGATGCATCTGGCTCGATGGTGACTGCATTCTATGGCTTAGAATATTTTATGTTGCAATGACCTTGGGAAATCATTGCTATAGGCATCATTGCTCATGATGAGGGAATTGTTTATGTTACTGGCTTTTAGGGGGTGGAATTATTTTCTATATATACTACCTCTTCTTTCCAAAAATGAGTTTGAAACATAGACAAAAAAATAGTGGAAAGACACTGGGCCTTTTGTATTATTTTTTATTATTGTATTAAGACTCACAGACTGTGCAATTATTGTTCGGCCTTTTTGTTTCTTAGCTATTTGACAAAACATTATACTATTCCATTACTGTACTAAGTAGTTTATTTGTAGAACTTCTATGATTTTAATATAAGTTTGTTGATTTAGACCATGTCTTTGACTCTTCTTTTCAATAAATGTGTATGGGAGTTATTTTATGTTATTGAAAAAATTATTTGGGTTTTCATCTATGATTTATGTTATTCTGGGACATGCAGATTGCTAAACGGGTCCTTAAATCCCATCTGAAAGAGAGATTTACCGTGCCCACACCTACATCTTAGCATATTGCCTTAGATTAGATCTTTATTTTTTTGTATCTACTTCTTTTTCCCATTCCAAAATCCCAAATTATAGAAGAAGTCAGATTCTTTAAAAACCTGGAGGTCACTCAGTTTAGCGCAATTGGTCCCCCATTAATTGAGTTTCCCATAAGGTTGTTGCTTGTAAAATTGTGGCATCAACAATTACATAGTTAAAGAATGATTGAACAAAATGGCATGCATGCCTTCCAAGACATAAATTCTAAGTAGCCTTCATATTTATTACATAAAATTGTGTACATGCCTATTAAAACATGAACTACAAGTTATCTTCCTATTTTAACTACACAAAAAAACATAAATGCCTATGAAGACATAAACTACAAGTTATCTTCCTTTTTACTACACAAAATTACATGCATGCCTAACAAAGATGTAAACAACATATGCTTTGTCCATTTTCTAAACACTTAAATTCTTGACAAAACTTACAACTATAAGTTAAATCTTATAATAACCTAATATATTTTACTAAAACCATGGGGGGAAGGAGAAACCTAATGTTATCATGGATTTTGTTGTTGTGGTGGTGGTTAATGTATCTTTCCCATCCATATACTCCTCCCTACTTGTTGTAGAAGAACTTGTCTACTACTAGAATGACTTTGGATAACCCCTAAAAAGTCCATTACTATATGTGCAAACCCCAATCCTAATACCTGCAAAACAACATGAACAAACAAATTAGAAGATGGAATGCAAGCAAAGGACATGTAAGAGAGAGTAAATACCTTGTTGGATGTACATGTCAACTTGGATTTTGAATTCAAATTTGAAGAATATTCCTCAAAAGATGCCTTGTTGAAGGAAAATAGAGATTTAATAAATCAATTAAATCTATTTTCATGTGCAAGTGGTAAAAGCTAGAGGATGGGACATGAGAGGAGATTAAATTAATCAAAGTTAGTTAATTAATTTAATGAAGGAGGTAAATGATGTGACCTATTTGACTTAAATTTGTGGATTTATTTAAATCAAATATGAGAAGAATGTGATAAGGGATTAATTAAATAAAGATTTTGATTTATTTAATTAAAAGAGATGATGTTAGATTAAACTAAATAAGGTTTTAATTTATTTAATTAAGAGAGGAATATTGATGAATTTAATCAGATAAAGGTATTTGATTAAATGGTTAGATCGAAGGATGATTCAGGATGAAACGATGTTAGTGGTTATGATCATATGCACAATGTCAATTAGTACATTTTACATGTCTACATTTTTCCTCTCTTTGAAGCAATGCACTCGTTGCATCGGTTCAATGAATAAACGATCTCGATCAAAGCCAAAAAAATTGTTTTCAAAATCTTGCCCCACTACTGCCCAGTGAGAGAAAACATGCCAATATATTGCCCCCTCAAGAGATTGGACGAAAATTTCAATTTTTGGGTGATCTTGTGAAAAAAGAGGACAAGGTGCCCGATAGGTCCAAAAAGGCTCAAGGAGGCCAAAAACGTGTCTAAATGCAATAAAACAATGTAAAACAGGCCTCAACTAGACAATAACTAGTTCAAGGGTCCAAAACCCTAGCAGGATAGCCAATCAGGGTGAAAAAACCCTAATTTTCAAGCTTAAAAAGGCTTTGAGGGGTCACTTTCAATTCATTTTCACACACAGTCCTCTAGCAACTTTGAGATTTGAGCTCTGAACTCCTGACGATATGGCGCAATGACAGCTCCCAATGCACATTTTTGATCGAGTTTGGACGTACCAGCGGCCACCCGACATTGGGGCACCAGTAAGTGATCCTTACTTGAGCTTTATTTCTCATTTTTATCATTGATTTAATGCGTTTAAAATTAGTTATTCTGCAGTGACACTATATAGCACCACTCAAAAATTAAACTTCGCCACTCGGCACGATAGTGGAGTTTGGATTTGGAAATAAACTCCAAACTCCGACACTAAGGTCATGGCCTACGAGGTCATTTCCAAAGTGAAACGCGACAGTGCCTTATCGACATGAATCTTTTCAAACTGCACTGCTCGAAAGAAAAGTGCACCGCGATGGTGTGCTTTCGACCTTTTGTGCCCTAGTGTCATAGTTTGATAAAAAAAATCAAACTGCGACGCCTTCATAGATAGCGACGCTAGAGTGATTTTTTGGATGCTCGGCATGAAATTTTTCAAAAAAATTTAACATGATGACCCTTCTTGATGCAAGACGCAGTGAGGGAGCTCTATTCCCGAGAGCACAGGTCATGAGATCTCTTCGGTTACTTGCGAGACCTTAGTGACAGAGAGCAGGATCGTTATGGGACATGGGGTTGTGGCACATTGCATACGCAATGCCCGTGCGTACTCACCTTGGGATGATGCCAGCGCTTGCCAAGAGATGGCACTACGAGACCTCGTCTTTCCACCTTCCTATCGGTGAGGCCACCGTCACCTTGGAGGACGTGTGGCGCATCCTAAGATTGCCAATTCATGGTCGGCATGTTATTTTTGATATAGATGTTGGGCGGGACGCCTGTCACACAGTCCTCACCATAGAGGACATTATCATTTGTGAGGGTTAGATTGAGCTTGAGTGTCATAGGTCTCTTGCCTCCCCCTTCTGCTTGTTTGTTGTGGCTATCATTTCAGGTCTCGTTGCCCCAGATCGGCGAGGCCAGTACTTCAACCCTGGTTGGGGACTCTGCTCAGAGCGCATGGTGATGTGCGACATGCCATATCATTTTGCTTGGGGGTATGTTCTTCTTGCTTCATTGTACAGAGATCTACACGAGTACATCTACCTCGATGGCAGAGCACTCAAAGCAGGTGTCACACTCCTCCATGTATGGGCGTGGGAGCACATCGCTATTTTTCGGCCGTAGGTTGTTCCAGTACCGATGGGGCCTGATGACCCCCTTGTATAGCATTACAGAGGTGGTGTGTCCTTTATACACACGGGTGAGCATGAGATTCCCTACTGGAGGAGGGTCCTAGATGAGATGACAGTGTTTACATGGTGTCCATACCTTGGTCAACCCAGATGGGCCAACGATGCAGAGTAGATTTTCTTTGCCCGTCAGGATTGGCTTATGTAGGGGCGAGAGCATACCATGGTGGAGAGATACCTGCTCAGGTGTGTTCAACGCCAGTTCAGTGAGCCTCAAGATCAGACAGATGATGATTACGTGGCCATATTTTCCTGCACCATGTCATAGGCTTCATGGGGGCAATACATACCTACTTCGGAGGCCATTGAAAGCTTTAAACAGTTGGTGGCTCGACCATGGGCTTACGATTAGGGGCCTGCGGATCCAGGCGTCACACAGGAATACAAAGACTAGTTCCAGCCTCCCCTACGAATGACAGTTCCAGGAGCAATCCCCACTCGGTGAAGGACAAGGGGTAGAGGGGGAGGACGAGGATGGAGAGACGGTGTATGACAAGACTAGCTAGCCAGGGCTCTAGTTCAACCATTTCAGCCCAATGTGCAGATGCAAGATCAGTAGCAGGTGCCAGCTAGGTAGCAGGAGCAGGTAGGTACACCACCACAAGCTAGGGGTGAGGATCAGCCTCAGGTACAGCCTCCATGAGCATAGCTAGCAGGGCAGGTGGATCCTTGAGATGCATTGATTGCATAGTTGCAAGCCCATGTTCAGACCATGACAACAGAGAGGGATTAGGCCAGGACTGAGAGAGACCAGGCTAGTGCCAAGAGAGATCAGGCCATTTTGTAGAGGCAGGCTGCAGAGCTATAGGCGGCCACAGAGATGGGTCGGTGACAATAGTTAGAGAGCATGGCAGCCTCCTCCTCTCATAGCACAGTGTCCATTCGGTCTTATAGGGAGGTCATCTGAGAGGTAGATTATTACCGCATGCACTATCATCAGACCTTGCATAGAGCAGAGTGGGCCCCAAACTACTCACAGCGGACCAACCACAGACCAGCAGAGGGTCACGGTGACAGGGGCGAGGGCAGTAGACAAGATGGGTAGACCTTAACTTTGATTGAGATTATACTTTTTATGCCTTATGGGCTCATTTTTTATAGCCCGATGGGCCTTTTTGTACTTATTGACACACATGTACAGTGATCTGATTTTTGTACTATGACAGTTACCTGATGATGATATATATGAGATGATGACTTTGATATGATGTGATGTGTACAATTATTTATACATTTTATGGATGATTTTAAATCTATATGCTATTGCAATGATGTTTATGATGCAATGCGATGGATGCATTTCTTTCTTTCTGATGTATGAATTATGACTAAATCTTATATTATGTTGTTTTATTCATGATATGCAGATGGATTTATGAATGGATGATGATGATGATTTATATGATGATCTATTTATGTTGATGCAAATGATGATATGTGATATGAAATGTAATATGCAAAATGATATGGAAATGATTATGGATGGATGTATGCTTTGCATGTAATGGATTTTTATGTTCCTATTTATGCTTATAATGTGTGGAATGATTTATGCAATGAAATGTAAAAAATGATTGTGATGCTATTTATAGAGTGCTCTATATATTGATATGGATGATATAATGCGGTGTAAATGCAATGGTCGTGTTTTATATGATGTGTATTGATGATGCAAATGAGATGGTTTTAAGATACTTAGAATAAAAAATATATTATCCTAAACATATTAAATGGTAATGTAATGTATGTGATGCATTTAATGTGATGTGATGTACTATATGAAATGATATGTTAATGCAAAGTGGTATGATGATGTTTTTAATGCAAAATGAATGTAATGTGGAGGATGACTTTATAATGTTATGCGAGTATGTATGCAATGGATTATCTATAATGCTTATGTACTTATTATGTATGTTTATGTAGTAGATGGTAATGTGAAATGTTTATGAAATGTTTATGCAAATGATTTATTATGCAATGATTCATGTGATGACTGCAATGTGATGGAAAAAAAATGGATGCAATGTAATGAGAAAGGGATGTGCTAATTTATGAAAAATGCTTATAATAAAATGTTTATATGATTATGAAAATGCAATGCATGTGCTTCCTATATGATATGTTTATGCAATATGCTAATGATTTGTGGATGCAGGATCGATGATGATGATGATGATGATGATGATGATGATCAACTGTCATAGTACCTTGTTAGTGCTATGAGCAAGAAGGGATGAAAGAGAAGAAGTCATTTCAACAAGACACAAGATGATGAATATGCAAATGATGATGATTACTTGCCGAGGAGTTGGGATTTTCAAAGGGCCAATTTTCTTATTTTTGATAACACACATGGTACGATGCATCAAGGTATAGAGAACTAGGATGGTGTGGTACCCAATGTGATGAACTTTGACTTGAAAAACAAATAGGAGTATTCTTGTTCACACCTGACATACGGAAACCTTGCTAGGATGCATTTTAGAAGTTTCAAACACCTCAGACCAAAACATATAAAGGTATAACCTATCAATGCAATAGTCAACAAGTTGCCTAAAACATCCTCCATACATATCTAACAAAGCAAGTATTCACCAAGATTATTTTACAAGAACGTCTAACAAGCACAATAGACAAAAGATAATGATAATTGCCCCATTCCTATCTCTCTAAATCCATTTGTTTGGACATCATCGAGGGGTTATTGGAATGAGCGCAAAGAGATAAGTCAAAAGACCAAGATAAAGTAAACAAACAAGCCAATGTTCTTCAATACCGTTAACCAAAAGGAAATGTGTTTTTAAGGATAAGAACCAAAACTATTGCCAAAAGATAATGCCCATTGTAGGAAGGATACATCCTATGACATGTTAGTGGATAGCGGCACGTCATTTCGTTTATCCAAAGCATTATTTCTGATAAATAATTCCCATTGTAGCAAGGATACATCCTAAGACATAATGTTATCAGATGTTTGAAATGGGATTGATTGGATGATAGGTTATCAATAAAAAGAGTTAACCAACTTATTTACGTACTGACTTAAACCTGAGACTTGACATTTTGAGTTTTTACTTTTCACCTGCTAGACTTGTTTCTAATTGTTTTACCAAAGATTGAGGGTGAGGATTGTTTATTATGAGTGAAAGCAAGATGAGACAAATGGATTTTTTTCAAATATTTGGATGTTTTTGACGTTTTGCAATGTTTTGAGGTTGTTTTTGGTGTTTTTGAGATTTTCAAATGTTTTTATTTTTGGATTTTTCCAATGTTTTGGGGTTTTCTGAGATTTTTACCAAGAGACTAACCTAACGACCTATCCTAGGGGCCTTGGGCTCTGATCAACATATTAGCTTTGCCTACATTATACACGCAGAGACCACATAGTTCGACTGACAAGTTGACTGATTTACAGATGAAGATATAAATGATGAAATGTCAGTTTATTATGACGGACTCCTAAAGGACTAACCTAAGTTTCTCAGGGGATGATCAACAATCAACCTTGCCTACATTCAAGGCTCAGAGACCTGTAGTTTGACAAGATGACTTTGTTTTTGACTTTTTGCCCTGTTTTTGGATTTTTTGATATGTTTTGAATGTTTTTAGATTTTCTGATGTTTTTGAATTTAAGAATATACACGAATCTGATCCAATGACAACATGCCCCTAGCATGATGCAATAGACTACTCCGATAAAGGCAGGACAAACTGACCTTGAGGATGGGTCGAGTAGTACTAGGAGGGATCATGATACAAACAACAAGACCAAGCCATGGTGCAGATGCGGGTGGATGAGGAATGGATGGAGATTTGAATGCGATGGATGGTGGAAACGTAATGGATGGATGATGCAAAACAAACCGTGAAGGTCCTAGTGGATGGAAAGTGCTTATTTACACAAGGCGCTATTTGCCAGGTTTTCACCAAGGTACCTGCCCAAAGTGCCACCGAAGTGGTTTTCACTAGAGGACGATTTTTCTTTTTACTATTTTTAATCATTTTTCTGATTTTTTTGGATTTTTTTGCTTTTTTGCTTTTTTTGTTGTCACCACGACACCTGTTTTCCAGGTTTTCCCCAAAGTAACCATTTCTTCAGGACATTTTCTAATTTTTTATTTATTTTTGGTTCTATACCTTAGGAATAATTTTTTTGAGATGAGAGCTATTCATGGGCTCTTGCAGAGGTTCCCCTTTGGGTGTTGATAACTGATATGCCCCTGACTTATAACTTGCTATGATAACAAATGGTCCCAACTAATTAAGTTCAAATTTGCCTTTGTTGTTTGGATTTGGGACATTCTTTTGATTCTCCTTTAGTACGAGTTTTCCGACTTGGAAAGTCCTGCTTCTGATTTTCTTGTTATAGCTTCTCTTGAGTCTATTCTGATAGACTTGCAAATGATTTAAAGCATCTATACATCGCTCATCCAGTAGCTCCAGCTCATTCAATCTTGATACTCGATACTCTTCATCTGTGATGAGGTTTTGTAGTGATATCCTGAGTGATGGGAGCTCAATCTCAATGGGGGGTACTGCTTTTGATTTGTAGACCAAGGAAAAGGGGTGGCACCGGTGGGTGTGCAGATGCTGGTTCGATAGGCCTAGAGGGCGGGATTGAGTTGTAGATGCCAGTCAAGACCTGTGTCATTGACTATTTTCTTAAGGATTTTCAAAATGGTTTTATTAGTGGCTTTTGCTTGGCCATTGCCTTAGGGATAGTATGGGGTGGAGAAGCGATGTTGGATTTTGATTTTTTCGCATAAGTCATAGACCTGATTTTTTAATGGTGTTCCATTATCTGAGATAATGGCTTGTGAAACACCATAGCGACAAATGAGATAGTTTAGGATGAACTTTGATATCTGCTTCCCAATTATATACGTCATGGGTATGGCTTCCACCCACTAAGTAAAGTACTTCGTGGAAGTTATGATGAATTTATGGTCATTAGATGAAGAGGGAGTGATTTTTCCAACGAGATCAAGTCCCCACTGTGAAAAGGGCCATGGTGTGATGATGGGATGAAGTCCTTCAGCTAGAGCATGGATGGGGTCCCCATATTGCTGACATTGTAGACACCTTTTGACGTAGACATGTGCCTCTCTTTCCATTGTAGGCCAATAATACCCCATCCTCAGCAGTTTCTTGGCTATGGTCATTCCACTCGAGTGTGAACCATAGATACCGTTATGTACTTCAATTAGAGCAGTCAATGCCTCCTCAGCGTTTAAGTAGCGCAGTAAGGTTCCTTTTATGCTCCTACTTTATAAGGTATCTCCTAGGATGACGAATCGGGATGCCTTTTTGACAAAGGTTCATTTTAGGGTTGAGGCTAAGTCAATAGGTATGACTCCTATTCAAAGGTATGTATAAATGTCGTGGTACCAAGGATCAACAAGACCAACGATTTTGCACACAAATTCTGATTTTGGTACCTTGAATGCAGACATGAGAAGCTGCTCTATCAGGAATTCGTATTTTGTAACGTTGTGGGGGATGTCCAGTAAGGATCCAATTATTGCCATGGCATCTGCTGCTCCATTGTTGGCTCTGGGTATATGCTCAAATGTAATCTTGATGAAGGATTCTTTAAGAGTCTCCACCAATTTCTTGTATGGAGTAAGCTTGTCGTCTTTAGTTTGGTATTCATCATTCACTTGGTTTATTATTAATTAAGAGTCTATGTATACTTTGAGAGCTATAATATTCCACTGCACTGCTATTTTGAGACCTATGGTTAAAGCCTCGTATTCTGCAATGTTATTGGTGCAGGGAAACACCAGTTTATAGGACCTTGGTATGTAGTCCCCTTGTGGGGTGATAAAGAAGACACCAACTTCTGATCCATGCTACATGTATGAGCCATCAAAGTGGAGTTTCCAGTGGTCGGCTACATTAAGATTGAAAATGGATTCGTCTGGAAACTCTAAGATGAGGGGATTCTCTGAATAGATTAGTGCTTTTGCAAGCTGATCTGCGATGACTTGGCCTTTGATTTCTTTCCGCTCCACATATTCAATGTTGTATTCTAATAGTATCATCACCCATTTGGTCATTCTTCCAATGAGCATTGCTTTTGACAATAAGTACTTGAGAGGATTGATTTTGGCAATGAGTTTTATTTTATGTACCAACATATAATGTCTAAATTTCTGTGATGCAAACACTACTGCTAGACATGCTTTCTCGATGAATGAGTAATTTAGCTCATGCCCAACCATTGTTTTGTTGATGTAATAGATGACCCTTTCTATTCCATTTTCGTCATGCTAAGCTAGAAGAGCTCCAAGGGTTGTTGTTGTTGCTGACACATAGAGAATTAATGGCTTTCTTGGGATTGGTGGCATTAGGACTGGTGGTGTAAGTAGATATTATTTGATCTTACTGAATGCCTCTTCACACTTGTTATCCCATTTGTACGCTACTCCCTTGTGAAGTAGGTGAGAGTATGGGTTTTGTTTGTTTGCCAGCTGTGCTATGAACCTTCGAATGGATTGAAGCCTGCCTTGGAGACCTCTCAATTACTTTAATATTTTTGGTGCCTCCATCTCGAGGATTGCTTTTACTTTTTTTGGATCTATCTCAATACCTCTCATTGACACTATGTATCCTAGTAAATTTCCTGATTGTATGCTGAAGATGCACTTCTTTGGGTTTAATCGTACCTTGTACTCTTCCAGCCTATCAAAAATGGCACTTAGGGTTGCTATGTGATCCTTTCTCCTTCTAGATTTGGCTAGAATGTCATCAACATAATCTTCAACGGTCTTATGGATCATATCATGGAAGATTAATGGCATGGCTCTTTATGTTGCTCCTGCATTCTTTAAGCCAAATGGCATCATATTCCAGGGTAAGTCCCCCATGGAAAAGTGAAGGTCGTTTTGTGTTGGTCTTCTTTAGTAATCATTATCTGGTTATAACTTGAGAAACCATCCATCAAGGAAATAATTTCATGTCCCGACGTCATGTCTACGATCATGTCAATATTGGGCAATGGGAAATCATCTTTCGGACATGCTTTGTTCAAGTCTCTGAAGTCTGTGTAGATTTTGATGCCCCCATCAGGTTTTGAGACAAGCACCAAGTTTGACACCCATTCTGGATAATCTATGGGTCAAATGAATCTTGCATCTAATAGCTTATTTAGTTCCATTTTTACTAGCAGGGCGATCTGAGGGTGCATCTTCTTGAGCTTTTGTCAAACATGCTTTGATTCTGGGTATACTGCTATGTGGTGAACCACGATTTCTGGATCAAGCCCTAGCATGTCAACATAGCTCCATGCAAAGTTTATCTATCTCTCTCTTAGGAAGGCTACTATGAGCTCTTGTTCCTCTAATAGTAATTATTCCGCATAGAATATGATGTGAGGGGTTTCCTTTGTTCTTAGGTTGACCGGATTGCATTTTTCTGCCAGGACTGCTGATTTTTCTTGATGAAGAGCTCTGAAAGGAAGATTGAATCCCCCATCCTTAGGCACCTCAGAGAGGTTTTCACCATTGGATGTGTCCTTTCTTTTTACTTTTTTCATGTCAGAGAGTGCCACAGTGTGGTTTTCACTCAAAGACTTAGATATTATTCTTAATTTTTCACTTTTGCGATTGAGGGATTCAATCGTTTCCCCATAATAGGCATGTGTATCTAGCTCAATTATGAACCCTGCTTTGTGATCCCCACATGGAATGTTATCCCACAGTCCCATGAATTCTGAGAGTGCCTCATTTTTTTCGAATGTATCAAGAACTGGTGGTCCTCATTGGTCATAGACGATGAGTTGGGGGTATACTAGGTGGATTTCATGATTTTGATGGTCTGATTCAAAGGATAAAGTGATAATCATGAAAAGAGTGGAATCCTCAAATAGCTTAGGTAAGTTGGTCATGGGATCCTCATCATCACTACTACTATAGACGTCAGTTATGTCAAATGTGAAGTTATCTATGATGCTACCTGTAGATACTAGTAAGTGTAGTTTAGCTGCTGTTTGTTGAGGAGGATTTTTGACCTTTCTAATTGGTGGACCTCGACCACGTATGGTTATAATCGGAGGGGTACATCTGAGGCCAAGAATTCCCATTTACGTCTCTGGAATGATAGGTATTATAAGCCCATTGTCATTTTTCCCAAGTCTTTGATTTTTGTCATAGCCCATTGCGAGCATCATTTGCAGACCCTTGCTTTTGTCATCCATTTTTAAATTAGCTACTGGTCTCTCATCTTGGTATAGCATATGAGATGGATCCACCTCAATAACCTCTTGGCATAGATCTCCCCAACTTGTAAAGTTGGGATAGTCTTCAGGAGACATTTGAGATGTGGAGGCTTCATTTATTTGCGGACGTCCCCGTGATCTAGGAGATTGTGGTAACTCTCCTATTACAAAAGAATTTTTAGGGATCATGTAGTTTCCACAACCATTATCTTGGATGATGACCTTAATGTCAAAAATGGTGGGAATGGCGGGAGTGGTGGGTGTCTTTGTTGCAGAAGTGGAAGCGAGAGTGGTGGGATCAATGTATGGTGTAGATGGGCCCTCATCATTTTTTGGTACTTGGGGGATTTTATAGTACTTTTCCTCGAGGATTTTGCAATAGGAGAATGGTTTGGGATCTCCATGGATGGTGACTTCTTGTCCTTCATGTGTTAATTTGACACATTGATGGAAAGTTGATGCTACTGCTTGCATCGCATGAATCTATGGGCGTCCTAGGAGGATGTTATACAACAAGTTGAGGTCCAGGACCTGACAAGTGGTTTCCATGATAGATGGCCCTAGTTGAATAGGGATTTTGATTGTGCCTTGGGACACTCTTTCCTGATCATCATATGCTCTTATTGTGATACCCTTTCCTTTGTCGATAGAATCCTCTAAGATTTTCAATTGTTTGATGAGCTTGAGAGAACAAATATTCAAGCCTGCACCTCCATCCACCAGGACCCTTTTGACTTTTCTTTTCTATACTAGGACTTCTAAGTGGAGTGCACGATTATGAGATGGTTGGGCAGGAAAATTTTGGTCAAAGAATGTGAGGAGATTTGGTGTAATGATATTTCTGACCATAGCTTGGAATTGTTCCACATCAAGATCTGCGGGGATAGTGGATGAAGCCAATGCTTCCTTAAGGATTCTCTTATGAGCATATGATATTTTTAGTAGCTCCATGATGGAGAATTGTGCTGGTGTTCTTTTGAGCTGATCAAGGACGTTATATCCATTGGGGACAGATATAGGTGCAGGGACTCTATTTGGCTAGGATGATCCTACGATGGTAACTTTGTCGCCTCTTGTGGTGACTCCACAATCAGCATGGGCTGCTTTGATGGTGATGGTAGTGCAATAGTCATCCAAGGATGTAATGACGGTGTCATACACATGATTTACATTCTTGAAGGTTTCTTTCCTCTTATTTGTGTTATTATTACCTTTATTGCTATGGTTAGGCATCGGATTAGTGTATATCTTAAGGTTTTGGTTTCCTGTTGGATGTTCCACGTTTATAATTCTTTGATCAATGAGATCTTGAATTATGTTTTTTAGCCTCATACAACTATTCGTGGTATGCCCTTTGATTTTATGGAAGTCATAGAGTTGATTCTCATTATACCAAGGAGGTTTCACATCTGGTTCTTGGTAATTCTCATAGGTGGGAGCTTTGATGAGTTTTTCGTTTATCAGCTTCTTCATGATGACTTCAAGTGGTTCCCCAAGAGTGGTGTACTTTCTCTTGGGGTAATTCTTATTCCATTGGGATGGTCCCCTTTGATCATTGACATTATTAATTGCCAGATTTTTGTTTGGTTGTTGTGTTGCTTGATGATTGTTTTGGTGTTGGATTTGGATTTGTGGTGTGGGTGTATTTTGGTGAGGGGCATTGATGACCACTTTGGCATCGACAACACCATCATTGGTAATATTTTTGTTCCTTTCCCATATGTGAGGTTTATCGTTGTAATTGGTGGGTGGGCGGTTGTTTTGTTGTTCGGGGTATGAAGTTGATCTCGCGGGTTGTGTCATAAGGGCTCGTTTGATGCTGAGCACCTTGGAGATCAACTGGTCATATGTGGTAATCCCTTGTACCTTGAGATGGAATTCCAAGAGGCCGTCAAGGTTGGATATGATGGTGCAAAATTGTTGTTCCTTGGGCATGGTCCATTTGCTCCAGTTGGCCTTGGATCACCATCGTTGTAGGAATGAAGTGAATGATTCATTGTAGGAATAAAGCGAATGATTCATTCTTACCTTGTTTCAAAGCTGAGAGTTCTTCTAGATTGACATCCATTGTGATATTGCATGCGTAGTTTTTAATGAGTGTGTTTATAATTTCTTGGAATGTTTTGATACCTGTAGGTAGGTGAGAGAACCATTCCATAGCGTGGCCAGCCAAACTCCTAGGAAATGTCTGCATCAGATAAGTATCGTTGTATGCGACTTCCATGCAATGAACCTGGAATTCCCTGATGTGATCTTTAGGGTTTCTCGTCCCACGATATTTGTCAAACTTGGGGATCTCAAATCCTTTCGGGAATGGTTTCATCACAAGGATCCTTTCAAATGGATAGGGACACAAGTTGCTTGGTGTTTTTGTGGTTCGCCTTGATTGAAGATCGATCACTTGTTGCGAGAGAAACCTAATTTGTGTCGTTACGTCATTTTGTGGATCAGGGGGTGGGATGAAGGTATTATGGGGTGTTTCGATTGTGGGTTGGATGGGTGGGTTGGTTGGTGTGTTATTTGATGGTATTTGCACATTCTGTCAAGCCAGGTATGCTTCCACTTGTTGTTGTATAAACAACGCTTGTTGTTGATCTTGTTGTTGTTGTGCTAGGATTGCCTGTTGTTGAGCTTCCTATTGTGCTTGTTGTTGTTGTGCTAGGATTGTCTGTTGTTGAGCTTGTTGTTATGCTTGTTATTGTTCCAACAATGCTTGTTGTTGGGCTGCTAATTGGGCTACTTCTTGCTACTCTTGATATTATTTTATTGGTTGTTGATATGCTTGTAGTTGTGTTTCTTATTTTTGTGCAAGAAACTATGCTTGTGCTTGTGCTTGTTGTGCTTGATATTGGGCGTACGCTAGAGCTTGAGCTTGGGCTTGTGCCACTTGTTGTTGCAATAAAATTTGGGCTTGGGCAGCCTTTTGTGCTTGTAATGCGACTTGGGCTACTTGAGCAGCTTGTGCAGCTTGAGCAGCTTGTTGTTGTTGTTGTTGCAATAAGGCTTGGGCTTGTGCGGCATGTTGCGCTTGCTGTGCAATTTGGGTAGCTTGAGCATTTTGTGTTGCTTGTGTGACTTGTTGGGTAGCTATTTGTGCAGATTTTTTCTTTTGCACTTGTAGGAATGCCTTTTGATAAACAACTTGTTGAGTGGCTTGAAATGCCATGCTGTATTGGGTTGATACATTGGAGTTTGGTGGTGGTGGGGGTGGTGGTGGATTCAGAATGGTGCTTGTGGTGGTGGTGAGTGGTGATGTCGTGTTGGTGGTTTGATTGGTGGATGGTGCTATTATTGGTGTAATTAATATTTAATTACACTTTACATAAGTTTACTTAGGTGATTATTTAATTCCTAGGTTAATTAGTTATCATCCTTATCTTATTGAGCTATCTTGTTGCTCAAGATAAGATTAGGATTATGCATCTTTGCTTTTATAAAGCAAATCATTATCTTGTAATTATGAATTCCTGAATAATTTTATGTTGCATATTTTTTTGCAATAGCTCTACTTTTTCTATTTTTTCTCTTATGTGGAAGGATTTTCTAGTTTGCAAATCTGATCTTGGTTTCTAACATGGTATTAAAGCCTTGATTTGCAACCCCTTCTTAATTTTTTGAGAAAATCATTGCAGGGTTCATTCAGGATTCCTCGAGGGTATCATGCCTTGAGTTTATTCATGAGGAATTTTGGATTAGATTGGGCTTCACCATTGGATTTAGAGCGCTGGAAAAAGTTAGGATTGACTTTTGTTTTGCAGATTTTGGCCATCGTTTGCCAGATCTGTGAGTGTTTCAAGCTCTGAGTTTTTTTTGCAAGATCTGTGGTTAGCCAAATTTTTGGAGTAGTTTGGGCACAAATAGAGGTCCCCATTGCGTTTGCAGTGGCCAAAAACCCTAAGAATTCCCTTTGTTTCATTGATTTCTAAGCAGTTGATCTGGAAGGCAAAAAAAATTGCGAGGGTGGCTGTACGGCCTCCCCAACTCGCTTCCCAAGGCTCATTTTTCGAAAAAAAAATTAAAAACATTAATTTTTTCAAAAAAAATTGGCGCTACCAATACAAATCATTCTGCCGCTCCTGCTCTGCCCGACGGCCACCTGTCGGCCGCTCAGGCTAGCGGCACCATCCATCTGCCGCCAGTCGCGCCAGCCCCTGAGGGCTTCTCCATCGGCTGTTGCAGTCCTATGGGGGACCGGGCGCTATGCGCCCAGCCCCCGACCACCCACTCAACACCTCTGCAGATCGTATGGCCGACCAGGAGCTGCGAGCCCAGCCTCGAGCCGAATCCTGGTGAAAGAATATTTTGAGAGCCATGCAGGGAATATTCTGATTCTTGAACAACATATTCCGTCGCTGAAAATTTTTCCCGACATGGGAGCCTCTTTTTTGCCCTGACGGCCATCAGGCCGTTAATTTTAACCTCGTAAAGTGTTGATGTTAGCATGATGTCAACGGCCGTACGGCGCTCCAAGCCCCCTCCTAGCCCTGATTTTCCCTAAAGGAGCAGTTTTTTTCTTTGTCATAACTTGGGCATACATTATCGAAATCGAAAAAATGAGATATTGTCGGAAAGCTAGTTTTGAGTAATTTCTTGTGGTGCAGTTTTTTTTCAGTATTTTGTAGTTTATCTGCATTTATTTCTGTTTGAAGTCAGATGTTCATTTTGGGCTTCCGAGCTCATAAATTTTTGCCATGATCTCCAATTTTCGTCTTTTTTGAGGTGTTGGAAAGGTATTAAGGAGCTCTATCTTGCTATCCATGAAATTTTTCTGTATCTATCCCAAGTTTATCATTATTCTAGATTTATCCCGATGGGTGTTTTGGAGATTACTTGGATGTTTTGGCAGTTGGAAAGGTGAAACTTGAATATTTGTACTTCATTTCAGTACCACATCATGTTATTTTCTATTTATGCTCATTTAGGATTCTCTCCTTTTATAATAATTGGGTTATTGTAATGAATGAACTGAGATAAAGTTCCATCAAGGGGGGTTTCTTGCATAATAAATCTGATTAGAGTGTATTTTTCACTTTGATCTCCATATCCATCTTGTTTTGATGGCAACTCATATGGGTTATTTGGTTTCCTAGTTTCTTTTGGCCACATTCTTGCTTAGCTTGACACATATCAGATTCACATCGGTTCACACTTCAGTTGAGAGATTATGTTTCTTGATCCGCATTGGTTTAGATCCTTCTTAGTTTGAGGGCCATGTTTTTATGATTAATGTTCCAGAGTCTTCATGGTACTCCTTCCCATGGAAGAGTTTTAGTCACAGTTTGGCATCGACATTGAGATACATGGCTTCTAGATTCTGTCATCATTTCATCTAAGTTATTGCTTCACAGATTCCAGGGTTGTTCCAGTTTGTGAGTTTTCCAATGTTTCGTGGCATCGGGTCTGTTGTCAGATTATCATGATTCTGGTTTTGGTTTCAGTTGTAGACAAAAGTATCTTTCCTTGCTTGTCAGATTGCGGTTCCAATGTTACTCCATAGTGTTCTTCTAGTGCTTCTTGAAGTAGTCATCTCATTGTAGGGGGTTTTTGTCCCACTGGGTTTTCCTTCTCTACCTCGTCATTGTATTTGTAAATGAGTACCTGATCAGGCCTTGTTGTCGAGACCCATTCATGCTTTCTTGCATTCATCTTAGTTTTAGGTGCATGCTTTGTTAGTCTCCCTAAGTTGCACTTATGGGGGGGTGTTGGTGTAATTAATATTTAATTACACTTTACATAAGTTAACATAGGTAATTATTTAATTCCTAGGTTAATTAGTTGTCATCCTTATCTTATTGAGCTATCTTGTTGCTCAAGATAAGATTAGGATTATGCATCTTTGCTTTTATAAAGAAAATCATTATCTTGTAATTATGAATTCCTGAATAATTTTATGTTGCACATCTTTTTGCAATAGCTCTGCTTTTTATATTTTTTCTCTTCTGTGGAAGGATTTCTAGTTTGCAAATTTGATCTTGGTTTCTAACATTGATGTGGTTGGTCCTTGAGAGCCCATGCTTTGAGATGTTATGAGGGTGGTCAATGATGTCATGATTGCTTGTGTAGTTGTCATTTGTTGTTGCGATATCGATGACAAGTTTTGAGAGTTTGGCGTGATGCTTTGATTGGTGTTTGGAATGTTGGTTTGATTTTGATTGATATTTGGTAAAGGTGGGAGTCCCAAGCCAAGTAGAGGTGTGGATAATGGTGGTAATGGTGGAAGAGGTAAAAATGTGAGGGGTGTGAGTTCTTGAGAAAATGATGTGGTGTCGAAAATGCCCCCAGGTTGGAACATGTCACCCTCTTCTTGTGAATTTGTGAGGAGAGAGGTTTGAGGTGTTGGATGATGATGATGGATCATTAGGATTATGGAAAGTGAGAGGGACATACTTATGTAATGGATTTTGGGGTATGTTTTGTTCCAAAATGGTATTTGCATCTAAGTCTTGATTACTAACAAGGGGGTGTGTTTGAATAGCATTAAGAAATGCATTTCCCTTATTATCATTGGGTTGGGCTGGAGCAAAAGATATGTGATTTGTGGAATGTTTTGAGTGATGCTTTGGGATGGGGGTGTAGATGAGATGGGGAGTGTGGATGAAATTAGAGGCATGATCTCCAAAGGTGGTTCCACTATAGAGCTCACATCAAAATCAAAAGGTAATTTGGCCCCTTGTTTTGCTAGTTTGAGCATGTATAGTGAAGGGTTAAGCCTCATCATGATGTTGATGATCTTATGGTTCTCTGGATTTTGGATCATTTCGGTTATTTCTTCATGCGACATCCCAAAGGTAAGATCTTCTTGAATTTCCTCTTGTGGGTTTTGTGATGATGAGATAGTCAAAGGATTGCTTGATTCGACAGGATTCATTTTGGCATTTGTTTGGCTTAGGTCACTTGAAGCAGGTGTTTCTTTGTCAGCTTCCATGTTCTTCTTGTATTGAGATCTAGTTTGAACCATAAAACAAGGATCAATTTTTAGGAATATGGGAGATGAATCTCTTAATTCTTTGGATTGATCTTATTTTAAGCACAAAAGAGAAATTTTTAAGATATTTTGAGGATCAAAAGGTGATATGATGATGATGCAATGGATGGATGATGTGGATGTTTGATATTTTGATAAATCTTGAGGGGAATGCTAGACTTTTAGGACTTTTGGATATGTTTTGGATATTGATTTTTTGGATTTACCTTGGCTTGATTGATTTTGATTTGCTTTGATTGAAAAAATAGACCCTAAGATGTTGGATGATTATCTAAGGGGTAGACTTGCTCAAAGGATGATAATTTGAATATGTGTAGGGAGAAGGATGCATCTACCCACACCTATTCAAACAAGATGATAATTTAACCAAGCATATGAAGAAGGATGCATCTACATATACCTAGCTAAATAAGATGGTTTGATAACTTTGACTAAGCATATGTAAAAGGATGCATCTACAAATACCTAGCCAAAGATGATTTGTTACAAATTTCAAGGATTTTGTCTCAAGAATTTGATGATTTTTAATTTTTTCCAAAAAGCCTAGCATGAGGATAATTTCAAGATTTTCTCAAAAGATGACGGTGAGATGATTTTTGGTTTGATGTTTGAAGGATGGGTGAAAAAGATTTTGATTTCTTTTGATTCTAAGATGTACCTAAAAAAGACACTTTGTTTACCTAGACCTCAGTATTGAAGAACATGCAATGCTTCTATGGACCTTTATAACTAAGAAGTGGTTCAGTTTGAGCATACATTTTCGGATTTTGAATCAAGGACTTTCATTTTGGGATTTGAATTTGTTGGAAATCGTGATGTTTCAACACATGTGAGAGTCCATTTTGTTATCTTTGCTTAGTGACTTTATTTTACCACAAACACTTCTTTTAATTAGTTTTTCCAAACTAGATGTCCAATGTCTTAATTTCTTTGAATCCCACAAAGTATGTTATGTGGAAATTTAATGAATTGAAGGCAAGCGTTACCTATTGTTTAACTTTAGTAGACAAATTGAGATGTAATCCAAGTGTTTAGAAACCTCTAAGGATGAAATCCCAAGGGACAACAATAACACATGAATTGGGTCAATTGTATTTGTCTCCTAAAGGATTTGAAATTTTGATGATGATGTTTAAGTGTTTGTTTCCAAGATATTTTTGAATAAGCAAAGTATTTTGTAACCAAGAATAAGTACAACCCTATGGATATGAAAGACAATATTTTTTGAATCCCCACTTGGACAAGTCCAACTACGCTTATCTTTAGTGAATAGTTAGATGCTTGACCCCACTAGCTCCCCTCCACAACACTCACTTATACGGGGCAGCCAAGCATCAACACCCATGAAACTCCCATGGCATGCTTTCCATTTCTACTAAAAGACCGTAAAAGTGTGGGGCGGCTTCAGAATGACCGTTCTTGCATCAAAAAATAGATCAAGGATTTTGGCAATTCTAAAACATGGGTTTTAATTAGGACTTTTCGTTCGTGGAGATTGACCCATATGGTGAGAGTCCCTTTTCAGATCCATCTTGTCGAAGTCAACCGCGTGATACTAGCGTTTATTCCAATACTCACATTTATATCCTAGTTGGAAATACTCTTGGCTTTAGAGTGTTACCAGTTGAGTCGTTCCCTTGGGTGAGTACTTTTTCCCCAAGGCAGACCCTCTAAGATAGACAAAAGCGAGCAAACGTATTCATAGTTTGATCAACTTTCGTTTAGAAACAAAGGGAGAACATATGCAATAGGTTTACTCACACTCGCAAAGTGTTTTGTTCAATTTTAAACTCAAAATGAAGTGTGGAGGTGATTACTTTGTCTCAACCTAAGATCATAAAAAAGGCCTTTTGATTCACAAGATCGTTATAAAGTGCGAGAGAAGTGCATACGTCCTTTTTGATGATGTTAGTTTAAGTAAGCAATCACAAAAACAAAGTTGCACATGTTCGTTTTACCATTTCAAAGCAATTAAGAGTTCATTTTAAAAACACCAACGTAAGTGTGACAGATTGCCTTGTTCAATTTTTAATCCCAAAACAAACTTTAGTAGGTTTGAGTCCTAATATTCATTTTAAGCCTTTTGTAGCAAAAAATTGAAAAGTTCTTTTTAAAGCCCAAACAAAATTAGTGGATCCTAAGCATAAAAAGATGACAAATTTTCCTAAAGAGGACTAATGAATCTTCCAATAGTGTTAAACAAACACTGAAGTGTTTAAAAATACTTGTTTTTGTGAAATGACATCATTATGCTTCTCTTCCTTTTCGTCTTTGATCGATTCAACCTACAAGAAAAAAATTAGTTATATTTTGCAAAAGAGGTCAAAAAGACAGAAAACAGATAGAAGAACCAGAATTTGAAAAAAAGCACGTGCTAAAAATTAAATTTTACTCCATCCTCCCCTCTAGCGATGCAATATGTGAAGGTGTCGCAATTTGATTTCTCCAGTGGTGTTGTATAGTGTCGCTTTCCAGCCAGCGTCACTCTGCAGTCAAACCAGTGAGCGTGAATGCATCACCCTTTTGCCCAGCAGTGCAGTTTGATTTTTTTCAAAATTCCTGCGGGTTTGATTGGTCAAGCGGTGCTGTTTGAAATTTAAAATCTTGGGCGGGAAGACTTCAATGTCAGATTTTGAATTTCCAATGGTCCTATATAGCGATGTTGGAGAACTAGCGGTGCTGAACAACGACGCTAAACTTGTAAACAAAGTAAAAAGTGTAATTTTGATAAAAAAATGTGATTGAAAGGTGAGATTGCCCTCCTTCTAGCACCAAATGTGTGAACCCCAATCCTAATACCTGCAAAACAACATGAACAAACACATTAGAAGATGGAATGCAAGTAAGAACAAGGATTCCTCAAGAAATTCCTTTGAATAGAAAAAGAGATAGAATATGAAATGAAGAACACAATGAAATTTAAAAGCATATCAAATCCTATTCTAAAGCAAACAAACTCCTAATCTCTTGAGGGAATTGGTGCCAATTTGATGTGAAAATTGGCCCTTTCCCAACTCTAATGATGCAATGGTGATTTGATGAATAAATTTGATCCACTTTGTTGATGCTTGATGAGTACTCCAATGGAAAAATATGCATAACCTAGCTAAGATTCAATGATGATGGATGAATTCTACTAATGATTTGAGCATAGTAAGTTTACTCAAATTGTGGATGATAGAATGAAGAGATTAGCCTCTTATTTATAAATGAAATTGATGGATGAATGTCTAAAATAGAGCAATGTGGGACTAAGAATTAACCAATGGCAAAGTGCCACTTGTCAACCTATGAGTGGATGGAGGATGTGCAAGTTTTGAGGATTGTGCCAATAAATGCCTATTTTTGAATTTTGAATTTGTTGAAATGACATGCAAGAGGGAAGGAAGAATGCATTGAATGCCACTTGGCTTAAGGCAAAGGACATGTAAGAGAGAGTAAATGCCTTGTTGGATGTACATGTCAACTTGGATTTTGAATTCAAACTTGAAGAATATTCCTTAAAAGATGCCTTGTTGAAGGAAATTAGAGATTTAATAAATCAATTAAATCTATTTTCATGTGCAAGTGGTAAAAGCTAGAGGATGGGACATGAGAGGAGATTAAATTAATTAAAGTTAGTTAATTAATTTAATGAAGGGGGTAAATGATGTGACATATTTTACTTAAATTTGTGGATTTATTTAAATCAAATATGAGAAGAATGTGATAAGGGATTAATTAAATAAAGATTTTGATTTATTTAATTAAAAGAGATGATGTTAGATTAAACTAAATAAGGTTTTAATTTATTTAATTTAATAGATAGACTTAAGAGATTTAATCAAATAAAATTAATTATTTAATTAAATAGGATAATTAGATCAAAATGGTTAATTTAATTATTGAGAAAAGGTGACTTAATTAAATAACTGATTTATTTAATTAAGAGAGGAATATTGTTGAATTTAATTAGATAAAGGTATTTGATTAAATGGTTAGACCAAAGGATGATTAAGGATGAAACGATGTTAGTGGTTAGGATTAGATGCATAATGTCAATCAGTACATTTTACGTGTCTACACTATATATATTGAGATGGTGAATACCTACCATCTCCCTAAACAAATCACACATTTTAGGAAAAATACTCGGTGATTTCTTACCTCTCCAAATACCTCATTGAATCCTTTCAATATTATTTTTATCATGTTCTTGTTGTATCCTATCTTGATCCTTTTATATTCCTTCTCTTTCCTTAGATATTTTTTTTGTTACTCATTGGCCTACCATTATAGTACTCTTTCTAATTTATATTGCTCCTTCATTTCTCTAGTAATAACTCATATTTCCCTTCTCTCCTTAATTTGTTATTTCTTTCTTTTTTTCAGTTGCACGATTTCATTCATGCTTTCTTATTTCTCCATTCAAAGCTTCATGTAACTATCTACAATGATAAGTTGAATATGTCAATCGAGTCAAAATCTATTGTCCACTTAACTATTTGAAGTTTCATTCACTATATGAATAGGAAGTTTAAGGAACTACCTAATTCTACAAGTGATTTGGACTCCTGATGATTGGTTAGATTATACGAGAATTTCATCTTTCTTTTCCCCAATATTTGGCTCCAAATCCTCAATTCTTATCACATGTATAAAATTCTCCCCCTCATCACAATCTTTGCAATCAACATAGAAGTGTACCACTTGAGATGCATTCATTGATTTCACTAGTGAAAACAATGAAATATTTTGTTCTTCTTCATCACAATTCAAAGAACTTCCAAGGATTATATAACCCCCTCCACCAACCATAAGGGTTGGGTTGACATTTAGGGTACCTAGTTTGGCAAGAACTTGCATTGCTTCATTTTGGATAGGTTAAACTATAGTCTCATCATAGTTCCATATTTTGTAAGGACCATAAGGGTTAGCACCGTAATCTCTTGATAATGTGTCATAAAATTTCACATTTAAAGGAATCTAGTTTAGTGCTCTATCTTTATCATTTCCTTCATCTATTCTCAAAATAATATCACAATATTTCTTTTAAACTATGTCTACCAAGATTTTCCCAAGCATCTATCCTTGAATGGGTTCAACATTGTTTGGAAAATTTATGCAACTTTTTCCTTATATTTATTATATGAATCCCATGTCTAAGTTCAATTATACCCTTACACCATTCAACTATCTAGATATCTTCATCAACATTCAAAAATATTGGATGAAATTTCCTTTTAGTTGTATAAAGCTAACCAACCAATTACTCAATGTGCTAGTTGGAAATCCCATTTTTTAGTTGTACCTCTAGTTGAATATCCATTGTCCTCAACATCTTTAATGGCACATTTTAGATAATTTGTTATCCATTATCACTACAATGAAATCTTCTTTGGCATGGCACTTGATTGAACACTTGAATTACATTATCAATTGGTTGTGCATTAGGACGATCTTCAACATTATCATCAAATTTCAATCTTACACCTCTTTTATTATGGAGGCATTGTTATCCTTAATATCTTAGTGTCATGCCTAGTTCTAATATAGGCTTTATTTTGCATAAAGAAATATTGAGAAGAATAAGATATGGGACAATTTAGACTTTTGCAATAACTTCTTGTTAGAATATAAACATGTTTTTGAATCATAATTTCTAAGAACAATTTAAAATATTGTAACTATTATAAGTCATAAAATTTTATATTATTTTCATAATGTATTTCTTCTAAAACATACATCTTATACATACTAGATTAATTTCATCACATCTAAGCAATGCATGACACTATTTTATTAATGGTAGCCAAGTGCTATGTATGTAGGGTCATTGGTTCTTTAAATGACATGAAAGATATCAATTGTAAGAGGGTTTTTGTTTGTCTTTTAGGCCATGGTAATATTACCATGAAAATTTATAATTTCTAGAGAATGTTACGAATAGATGAAAATACATTGTAAATACACCTAAAAAGGAAATAATGGAATTTCCAAAAAACTTAATTTCATGACTTGTATCACATATTTTTCAATAAAACACAATAGGTTTTCAATGTAAACAAAAATCTACACCAAATTATATCAAAACAATATTGGTCATTTTTTAATACTCAAACAACACCAATAACTAGCTAGAGAATCACATAGATTTACAAAAAAATTAATTACACTCTAGCAACGAATTAGATTGTTTGAGATTCGATTTCTACAACAAATAGGACTATTATGACAAGCATTACAACAACAACAATATAAAATACAATTCTGCAACAAGCAAGGATCAAATGAACAACTAAACTTCCTTACAACTCTTTGAAGCTCTAATGCACTCCTTGAGTGAGAATTTCCTCAAGAACCAAAGTGAATTTTTCCTTTCATTCCAACAATCAATGGGTTTTTGTCCTTTGATCATAGTCTCATATGGGTTTTCATCCACAAAATATTGCTTGAACAAAAAGTGCCTAGAAGATACACATAACATAACATGGATGAATTATAATTATTTCCTCCTAGTTCATATGCTACCCACCCAAAAGATCAAACTAGTCAGCCTAGACCCAAAATGGTGTTAAGGCCCAAATTTGAATTCTACACACTATAACATAAGTTGGCCTCATAGGCCTTATAAACCTTATCTTTAGAGGTTCAAATTTTCTCCTTCCTTTAGACTTAGAATGATTTAACTCACAACCCTGTTGGTGTAATTAAATATTTAATTACACTTACATAAGTTTACTTAGGCATTTAATTATATTCCTAGGTATCATTTACTATGTGATAGGTTCACATGTTTGCTTAAGATATAAGATTCCTTCTAGAAGGATTAGTTGTCTTTTCTAAAAGTCTTATCTTATCTAGCATCATTTCTTAGGTAGTTAGTTAGTTCTCACATGTCATAAGATTATGACACATATCAACATCATATTATGTACTACATCTCAACCTTTTCTATCGAAGAAAGGCTTCATATGTACTTTTCCATATATTTAGTTTGGCATTCTTGCATCCTTAATAATAGCATGATATTTCTACCATTTCTCACTTGTGAAAGTTATTGTCTTGCTGGTGATCCTGGGGTGTTTGAGGAATTCACCATAAACTTCTACATGGTATCAAAGCTATAGTGCTACAAACTTCTTCCCATATCTGAGGGATGCATATTGGCATAAAAGTTTTGTTGGGTGCAAGTTGGGGTCTTGAGAGCTCGCCATTGAATCCAAGGCATCAACAGTCATTTTTATTGGAGCTATTTTTATTTTTTCTTTAGAAATCCAACTTCCACTCATTTGTGAGAAAAATGATTTCTAGATTTTGTAGCCAAGATCAAAAACTCATCTGGGTGTCTTTTAGATTTTGCATAACTTGCATAGATCTGAAGAAAATTGTTGTACAAAAATCACCACGCATCATTTTTCTCCTGGCTAAAGGTTAAAAATTTTCATTTTCTCATCTTCTACTTGTTGAATCAAAAAACCATTTATGGGTTTTGTTCTTCACATCAAAATATTTTTGAGTTTCTATTATTGTCTACTCATTGTAAACAATTTTTTTCAAAAATCAAATTAGAAGTAAACTTTTTTTGTTAGAAAACCTGTTTCTTGTAGACTAAATTCAATTTTTTTGAAAAATTCATAACTTTTGGCCACAATGTCTGTTTTTGGAAAACGAGATATCAACGAAAAGCTAGTTTTGAGCACTTCATAGTGGTGCAAACCATTTTTTTCAAATTTTGTCATCTACACAAATTTAAGGTTATTTTTCATCATGGAGGCAGATGTGAACATTCATCAGTGCATGCACTATTTCCTTTTTTTGTGTGCATTCGGTTTTCATTTTCTCTGCACTTCATTTTAGTTCCAGATCAATTGTCAATCAACTGTTGCTTCATAGATTCTAGAGTTGTGCCAGTTTGCAAGTTTTCCAGTGTTCCTTGGACTTGGGTATGTTGTTGCTTTTTATGATTATGACCCGAGTCCTTGAGTGACTCTAATATGGTTTCTAGAAAATAGAAGTATATTTCCTTGCTTGCTAAATTGTGGATTCCAGTGTTACTCCACAGTGTACTTCTAGTTCTTCTCTTGCAACAGGTTATTTCATTATGGGGGGAATGAATGGTCTCTCTTTTCATCCTTTGTGTGGATGGAGATTGAATGGATTTGTGATGGATATCATTATTGTATTTCATCTCTCTTTTGGAGAGAAGTTTTATCCCATTAGGTTTTCTCCTTTTCTCCACTTGTGAGATATTCATTTCCACTTGCATTTGTATGTGGGTACCTAACATGGCCTCGTAGCTGGAACCCATAGTCATCTTCATCTTCATCTTTGCATAATAATTTCCTCACTAAGTTGCACTTATGGGGTGTTGGTGTAATTAATTATTTAATTGCACTTACATAAGTTTACTTAGGAATTTAATTATATTCATAGGGATCACTTACTAGGTGATAGGTTCATATGTTTGCTTAGGATATAAGATTCCTTCTAGAAGGATGAGTTGTCTTTTCTAGAAGTCTTATCTTATCTAGCATCATTTCCTAGGTAGTTAGTTAGTTGTCACATGTCATAAGATTATGACACATTTCAACATCATATTACATGCTACATCTCAACCTTGCCTATATAAGAAAGGATTCATATGTACTTTGCCATATATTTAGTTTGGCATTCTTGCATCCTTAATGATAGCACGATATTTCTACCATTTCTCTCTTGTGGAATTTATTTTGTCTTGTAGGTGATCCTGGGGTGATTGAGTTAACCATAAAATCCTACAAACCTTGATCCCCGACCTCCAACAATTCTCTAGTATGAGTCAAACAACAAACCCAATCCCTCAACTCCAACATCTCCCTAGGTGAGCAATATTTTATTTGGTTTTTGGAAAGGGACATGACAAGTCTTCCCTCCCCAATATTTATTTCCCTCAAGCAATACAAATGAGGATGCTCAAGAACATCAAGCCCTTCCCATGTGACATCTTTAATTGGTAGGTTTTTCCACCTAATTAAAAGTACTATGTGATGCTCATGTTCCTCAAATTTTTGATGTGGGTGTCCATCACTTCTTGTAATATCATAATCAACTTACCCTCATCATCCAAGGGTGGAAAATCTTATGAGGGAAGAATGTGTTGATGAAGGAATTTCTTCAAACATGACACATAATTTTTTTATTATAAAATATTCTTGTTCTAAAGGAGCTCCAACTTGTAGGCCACTTGACTAACCTAATTTACAATTATGTACAGTCCATAGTATCAAGGTTTGAGCTTTTCAAATCCCCCACCTCAAAGGAACTCTTTGTTCTTTTTTGATCTACATAAGTCTTTTGTTGGTTTTGTGCTTGTTGTAAGTTATCCTTTAGTGCCCTTAATATCTCTTGACTATAACCCATCAAGTCATAGGTTCTACTTGTACTCTACCATCTAAAAAAGTAGATCAATAAAATACAATGCATCATAACCATATAAATCTCTTAAAGGTGCCATCCCAATGGATATGTGGTGTGAAGTATTGTAGTAGTATTCACCCAAATGCAACCACTGGATCTATGCAGTCTACTAGCCTGAAATATAGTGTCTTAAGTACCCCTCAATCCACTTATTCACTATTTATGTTTGTCCATAGTTTGGGGATGGTATCTAATACTTGGCGTGATTTTTGTACTTGTTAGGTGAAACAATTCTCGCCAAAAAGAATTGAGAAATTTGTTGTCCTATCACTATCAATGTTCTAGGGCAAACCATGTAACTTGAATATCTCCTTGAAGAATATATCTGCTACTTGAGGTGCCTTGAAATATAAACAAATATCAATAAAATGTGCATACTTTATCAATATAGTAATTTTAACATAAATTCAATTTCTACCTTGTACATTGGGTAAATCTATGATGAAGTCCATCGATAAGCTCTCTCATTTTTGCTCAAGAATTGGTAGTGATTGAAATAGGCCTATCAGAAAAACTCCCCCTTGTGTCATTCATAGGTCATAAACTCTCTAATATGCTTATATTTACATCCTCCTTCAACCCCTTCAATAAAAACCTCTCACAGATCTTCCTGTATATCTTATAATACCCTTGATGTCATGTTGTTGGAGTGTCTTAAGGCTTTCAAAATACTCATCTTGATCTTATACATGGGCACCAAAAAGTTTCTATTTTTGAAGAGGATTGGCCCTTCCATCACAACATACCTGGTACCTTTCACAAGCTTATCAAGGATGCTAGAAAAAAAATTATTCTTTGCATACTCAACAATAATTGAGACCTTTTAGTCAACAAAAAGAATAAATAATGAGCATAGAGTAGGCCTCCTGGAAAGTGCATCAACTACCACATTCCTCTTTCCCCTCATGTACTCTATTTCAAAATCATAGTCTTGTTGCTTACTTACCATTTTTTGTTGGCAATCATTCAAAAAAATTAACCCAAGAAGAAATTCAAACTATTATGATCAATCTTCACAATAAATTTTCCACAAATTAAGTATTGTCTAAATTTCTCTAGTGTGTGCATAATTTCCAACATCTCCTTATCATCAATAGAATATCTCTTATCTAGATTACTTAATTTTCTAATTTCAAATGCAAGCGGATTTCCTTTATAGGCTAGAATAGCTCCAATACCTTCTCCATAAGCATCACATTCAAAAACAAAGGGTAAAGAAAAATCACATTTGGAAAGTATAGGGCATGAGCTCATTACCTTCTTCAACTTGTCAATTTTTTTTAATCATATCTATACCATACAAAAGATACCTTTGTTTGTCACATTAGTCAAAGGTGCAACCAATTGAGATAAACCTTTAACAAATAACCTATAATAAACAACATAATCCAAGAAATCCTTTTAGATAAGTAAGATTGGTAGGTTGAGGCCAATCAAGGATCGCCTAAATCTTCTATTGATCTATGTTAACACCCTTGGAAATTATGACACAACCCAAGTACAAAATCATAAATAATCCAAACTCACATTTGGACAACTTAGCATAGAAGTATTGCTACTCCAAAATGCCCAAAGTTGTGTCTAGGTGTTCTAAATGTTCCTTCCCAGTCTTGTTGTAGATCTATATGTCATTAAAGGAAACCAACACAATTTTTCTAAGTTGCTTACTAAATACCTAGTCCATGCATGATTGGATTATAGTTGGAGCATTAGTGAGTCTAAAATAGATGGCTAAAAACTCAATATCCATAATCACACCATAAGGATGTCTTCTCTACATCTTTGCCCCTCATGCATATTTGATGGTATCTTGATCTCATATCAATCTTGGAGAAGTACATAAATTCATGTAATTCATCTATGAGCTCATGTATCCTTGGAATAAGATATATATTCTTGATGGTCTTCTTGTTCAAGGCCTTATAGTCAATACACATTCTCATAGTACCATCCTTATTCTTTATGATAACTACTAAAGATGCAAATGAATTGGAGCTAGGTCTTACGAATCCCATATTGACAAGTTATCTAATAGCCTTCTCTATCTCCTCTTTATACCATTTTGGATGATGGTATGGTTTTGTGATAATAGGTTTAGACCCTTCTTCTAACTCTATAGCATGCTAAAACCCTCTATCTGATGGAAGTACCGAAGTCATGTCATTGAAACATACACAATTCCTATCCATTTTTTCTCAAATATCAACATGGTGAGTACCTTTCTTTCTTGATAGACACTTCATGGGAAGAATCAATAATTTTCTACCCATGCTACTTGGACTTTATGAAAGACTCTCTCCATCCTCTTTATTTCCACCACTCATGGAGCTCCATTATAGATCCCTCTAAGGAAAATATTCCTCTTGTCTATTGTGAACTTAAGCTCCATAGTTTGGTAGTTCTATGAATACTCTCCTAGAGAATGCAACTATTGCACACCCAAAACCACATTAGTATCTCCTAAACCAACCACATAAAATTCATCACATACCTTATGGTCCCCAAGAGTTATATTGAGTTTATTGAATACTCTGGTGCATGGGATGGTGAATCCCTTAGTTATTGTTACACTAAAACCTTCAAACTCTTATTTCTTCAATCCTTCTTCATCATAAAAACTTCATCAATAAAGTTTTGTGTGCCCCAAAATTGATGAGAATAGTCAACCTCTGCCCTACAAGCATTCCAAGGATCTTGAAGGCAAGATATTTTGGGGCTCTTGAGAGAGTGGAAAGTGTACTCTCCCTCATGAATTCATGTTCTACCCCTTCGATAATATGATCAATATAATCTTAAAATATCTCAAGTTCATCTTTTCACTTTGAGTCTTTATCTAACACCACTTCAATGTAATGTATTTTTCCTTTATCCAAACATCTATTTCTAGGAGTCCATGACTCTCTACAAGAGAAACACAACTTCTTCCTCCCATGTTTTTATTCTTCATCTCATCCATCTTTCTTGGTTTTGGGGGAAATGCCTTAGGTTGAGGGGTGCTCTTATGAGGAGGATTCTATTGTGGCATCAATGGTGCACTCTTGGAGTATGATTTTAATTTTTTCATTGAGTCCTCCAAAATCAAATCTCTTTTGATGGCCTCTTGCAAGGAATTTAGATCAAATTCCCTTACCAAACCCTTGATTAATTCAAAGAGGCCTTATATAAAAAGAGTTATGAGTCTCTTTTTTGTCACATATGGAAACATAACTAATAGCCTTTAAAATTTTTCCACCTAGTGCTCATTTATGCCCTCTTGTCTCAATTATGCTAGCTCCAAATCCTTCCTATCAAACCTCTACATCAATCTTCAAATGAACTCTTCTAGGGTAATGATTGAGCTATGCCCTTAGGTCACCATGCCATGGTACCACCACTCACAAGTCACATCCTCTATCTGTAAGGTGGCAACATTAATAGTGATTCTTCAAAAATGGGGTTCAAGTAGAGATATGTATCCATATTCTACAACCATGCCTTGGCTAAACAACTTCTTGATTCATCATATATGGGTATATTGATCTTTCCCAAAGTGACGTTGAATGTCATTTTAGGGCTTCTCCTCATGTCTTCTTCTCCCCTACCCGTTTATTTGTAACTCATAGTATTGAGTAAAATTCATATCCTACAGATGACTAGATCTAGGGTATTATATTCAATGTGATATCTCACCAACCCATCCTATTGTCAAGGATGTATGGTTTGTTTTTCTTCCATGATTTTTGTGTCCCTTCATTTTAGAAATTTGGTTTTGAATATATCCTAGGTTGGGTTAATCAAAATCATGTTATTTTTTGAATAACTTCCTTTTGCATCATTATTTTTTGTAGATTTGGTGTGATTTACTAGATTTTTCAAGTTCTATACTAATTGCAAAAGCATTTGATTTATTTGTTGTTGAAATCTCAAGAAAGACTTGAATTCATCTTCTTGATCAACCATTTTATTCTTTTATTTTCCTCCAATTTCATTAAGATATTCTTGTGTGGTTTCCTTTAACCTTTTCCTCTCTTTCTAGAGCCCTTTGGTCTCTTTGACTTAGTTGCATACAAAGAATAACCCCACAATCTAGCAAGAATACTACCTGGATACTACTGTAATGTCCCTTCCCAAATTTTTCATTGAAAACAAAAGGCTTGCAATATAAACAACAATCTAAACCACATCATATTCAAATAACAACAAATAATCATACTCAAACAACACTAATAAATAGCTAGACAATCACATAGATTTGCACAAAATGAATCAAACTCTAGCATCAAATTAGATTGATTAATATCTAATTTCTACAATAAATAGGATTGTTATGATAGTCATTACAACAACAACAAAACTAATTCTAAAAAAAACAAGGCTCAAATGAACAATTGAACTTATTTGTAACTCCTTGAAGCTCCAATGCACTCCTTGAGTGAGAATTCCTTCAGGAATCAAAGGGTTTTTATCCTCTATTTCTAACAATCAATGGGTTTTATTCACTAATCATAATCTCCTATAGGTTTTCATCCATAAAAGATCATTTGAATACAAAGTACCCAAAATATACCATAAAATAACACGGATAACTACAGTTTAAATATTTTTCTAGTTTTATATGTTACCACCAAAAATATCAAACTAGTCAGCCTAAACCCAAAATGGTGTTAAGGCCCAAATTTGAATTATACATGCTACATCATAGGTTGGCCTTATACGCCTTACAAACTTTCCTATCAGAGGTTTGGAGTTTTTCCTTCCTTCCACATTATCATGTGTTGGGATGCAACCTTGATCCTGACCTATGATAGCTTCTTGGCATGCATTGGGTCATAATACGTATCCCTGCCATTCGATAATTCTTTGGCATGAGTCAAATCACAACCTCAATCTCCAAACTTTGACATCTCCCTAGGTGAGTAGTCTTCTAATTGGTTTTTGGAAAAGGGACATGACAATGCAATATAAATTAGGTCTTACACTTTGAACACCTATTTTATTTTAATAATTAAGTTCTTACCACTCTAAATATCAATTCATTATGTACAATTAAGCTCATATTCTTATATCTATACATTGATTAGACATATAAATATGATTCTTGAATACCATTTATTTTATAGCCATTACAACATTATAAATAAGGATGAGTGCATATATATTACCTATTGATGGGTTGTATCAATGCCAAGCAACATCAAGTTAATTATTACATTGGAAGGTGGCATATTTATGTTACACATGTGAGGTAAATGACATCTCCACTTATTAATGTTTTCCTTAGGACTTGTAAATTTATTACGCCTAGTAGCTTATGGTGTATTGGAAATATTGGGTAATGGATTCCTCATTGGGGATTTGGTTGGGGAGGATAAAAAGTGTGGGATGAGTAAGGGGAAATGAAAATATAAGGAGTATCTATTGGTTTAGAGGAAGCAATAGATATCTAGGGAAGAAATAATTGCAAATTTTATGGCTAATGATGTTAAGGAGATAAAAGACCTTGATATTCAAAATTGGTTGGTTTACATTTAAAATTTGGAAAATAATATTGATGATGCCCTATATTTTGGAGTTCCCTCATCTATGGCTAGAATGCTTCTTCATCCTAGCTATATGTGGGGTCATCAATTGATGTTTGATGCTACCCAATATCTATCATATGTCTTGTTGTTATCTATGGCTACTAGTTCCTTCTTAATTCATAGTGATATTGAATATGTCATTCATCATAAAAAGGTCTACTTTAGGACTCGATTGGATCACATTCATGCTATTAAAAAAACAACTTTGTATATAGAAAGGGGTGGAAGAAATTTTGAAGAAGTTGAAGGTGGTGCTTCCATTGGATGCTATTCCTTCCATCTCTGAGTGTTGCGATGGTGAGGAATCAACTAGTGGCGGTGAGGAAGCTCATGCAAGCATGGTTGGAACCTATGAAAATATAAGGTAGTTAAATAGGATGGTGTGGGGCCTACCAACCTCCTTTTTTCTTTACTTGTTCACTCAAGACTCTTTGGTAGGTAGTTTAAAGGGGTGGTATCCATTCTTGTTTGGTTATTTTTTGATGTGTATAGTATTGTATATTTCTTAAGTGTTTTATATAACAACTATTAGAGATAGATATCTTAGTTTATAACATGTTTTCCTTAACATGTGTCCTCAATATATACATATATATCTATAAATATATATACATAAATACATACATATATATATATACATAAATACATACATATATATATACATAAATACATACATATATATATATATATATATATATATTATGTGTGTATGCATGCATGCATATATATATGTGTGTGTGTGTGTGTGTGTATAAACATATATATACACTCAATAAATGGTAAGTTTTATTATTTATGTATTGGCGATCTTTGATGGTTGGTGCGCAACCAACAATTTGGATAGTTGGCATGCATTTTCCTTAACAAGTGTCATCAATGTACCTGTACCTTTACACATTTTCTTAGTTGGCCAAGTATTATGAATAATCAAGGCTTATGGGCACTATATGATATTTATTAAATTTTATAATGAATAAGTATTCCCTCTTGCATGTGCTATGAAAGGAAGATGATTGAAGAGAATGATTGATCATTGTGAAATGATTAAATTCTTTCATTTATACTTATTAGGTATCATTATAAGATGGGATTCATTTATATTGTGTATCCTCATTCCCAAATCTTATTTGAAAATGGTAAAGATCAAGAATTATAGCAAGAACTGAATGGGTAAGAAAAAGGTGAGAGGTGAGATGAAGCAAATAATTAGCAAACAAATAGGAAAATTAGGGAGGACACTAATAGGGTGGCAAATACTTTTATATAATATATAAAAAAAAAATTCCAATTTGGACCTACATATTTAGATGCTTTGAATATAGATTTTGGAAAAGGATATGGATGGAATGTGTAGGATTTTATGGTGAACTCCTCAACACTCTAGGATCACCTGCAAGACAAAAATAACTTCCACAAGAGAAAAAATGGAAAAAATATATCATGCTATGATTATGTATGTAAGATTTCCAAATTGAATTATTACATTATATATATGATGCCTTGCTTATAAAGGCAAGTTATGAGATAGGATTAGACAAGATAATGACATGTGTCTTAATCTTATACAATGAGACAACTGCCTCAACAAATATTAAATGACTTAGGACACAAGCATTAAATGCCAAAAGATAAGTGATAACTAATGCTTAACTAGAAAGATTACCTCATAATTAATGTTAACAAGAAAGATTCCCTCCTAGGACCTAGGTGGACTCAACATATAATAGGAACTAAGCAATTTATATGACCATGGCCACAAACTTCAAGGAACCACACATTGTTGACACTAAAAATATATTTTTTAAAAGCTTTTAATACACTTATGGTTTATTAATAACATTGTACCATACGATGGTAATTAGTCTTGATATGACGTAGAGGTACCATATTTAACCAAATAAGTATGTTGATGCAAATTGTACGTCTAATAGAGAATATGCACTGCATAGAAGATGTCAAATATTCTGTCAATACCTACAAATCTTCCAACCATACTATACAAAAAAGTACAGATCCATACAAATTTCATTGACTATGCAAAAATTTGTTTGATGCCCTTGATACAAGATATCAAAAATTAACAAATTGAAAGGAAAACTTGACTTTATCTGACACCCTAGATTCAACCATGAGGTCCTCAAAACCCCAAATCACACTCAACAAAATTTTTACACCAAGATAGGTCCCTCATATCTAGGAAAAAGTCCTCAACATTGAAGATCTGATATCGTGTAGGAGCTAGTGAACTCCTCAACACTCCAGGATCACCTACAAGAAACGAATAACTTCCACAAGAGAGAAATTGCAAAATATCATGCTATGATTATGGATGCAAGATTGCTATATTCAATTATTATAATGTACATATGATGCCTTACTTATAAAGGTAAGTTGTGAAATAGGATTAGACAAGATCATAACATGTTTCTTAATCCTATACAATGAGATAAATACCACAACAAATATCAAATGACTTAGGGAACAAGCATTAAATGCCAAAAGATAAGTGACAACTAATTCTTAACTAGAAAGATTCCCTCCTAATTAATGCTAACTAGAAATATTTCCTCCTAGGACCTATTGTCATGCGTATTACACCCTAACTGAGTGAAACATGCGATCATCTTCAAGCTATGGGTCACTTATGGTGAAGATGAACCTCTAGAGAGGGTTGGTTCCCTTGATGAACCTTTTAAAAAAATACTACCTTGATCAAGAAAAGGGATAGAAGAACTAAAATGAAAAGATATACTAACCCTAGGAGGTGATGCACCGATGATTAAAACTTGCACTACAACCTCAACACACAACCTTTCTTAAAATATCAACAAGTATTCACACAACTCAATGTTTTACATGCTCACACATCAATATTTCATAAGAAGGTAAATTGCTTACAACTTTATAAGGAAAACCAAGAATTATTTCACAACCAAAATCCTAGCATTCATGACACAATTTATGACCTGCATATAACATATATCTTCTACTCAAAGGTATTGGAATGAGAAACATATTTGAGGACTAATCATTAATCATAAAAAATATGCATCAATCACCCATACACACACAATATAACATATATTGAGAAGGAAAAATCACTGGATATTATTGATCACGAGGTGATTCAAATAGCTATATACAAAACTAAAAAAAAAGTATATTTGAATTAAATGTTGTTCTTGATGGAAATAACCTTCAAAGATTACAATGCCAAAACCAATAATGAGAAAAGAACTCTAAAAAATGAGTTACAATTTACCTCTTTTGCATAAGGAAAAAAGAAGAGAGGAAGAAATCAACTCTAAAAGAGTTGAAAGATTTTCTTTATAAAACATCCACCTTAGCTAACTAAAGTTGATCCTCTTGGAAGATGTTGAGTTTGCATGAATGTGGAACTAGATGCGAAATCGTCTTTGGGCTAGTAGCCAATCATGCAATAGAAGAGTTGACTTGACCTATTGACCTCTTGACCTTTGCATGATATTTAAAATATGCTCCTGATTGAACTTGAACTAATCTCTAAATTTGCATGATGTTGATGGGAAAGTTGAGTTTAAACGCTTTGCATGAGGTCTTCAACTTGTTTGGTATGCAAGGAAAAAAAAGCCTTTATTTTAGGGCCCCAAACTACATGGTTTTGGCCTCAAACTCTTGCTAACATGGGTTGCTACTATGTGGGCTTCTTAAATAGGTCTAAACTACATATAAATGCTTTAAAAATTGAAATTTTAGACTACGCAATTTGCCATTATCTCATGAATATCCTTTGCATGGTGACAAGTATGTGAGTTGTTTTATGATCACTAGGTCTTAACCAATAGCATAATGATGGGGCATTTTTTTTGAATCACCATGATATCTACTTGACCATTGTTTTATCTATATGAATTCCTCAACTTGACATCTTAACTATGATGAGGGCTTTCAAGCATGAATTTGTTATGTTTCCAAATCACTACCCTCCGCTACCTTACATAACATTGTTCAAACTTTGTTCTCCTGATGATCTTGCACTTGTGTGCTAAATTCTTCCATGTCTATTGAATCCATCAGATATAAGCCTTCATTATTTTCAACAACATGCTCCTTTTTCATGAAGAACAGTTCTCCTTGATTAACACTGTTTGTTAAATACTTCATGTACTACACTATTTTGAGGCATGTTTTAGTCCTTTCTTCCTTTTCATATTCAAAAGGGCATTGATCACTGTCAAAGTTACAAAGAGCTTATTACATTATAGTCATTCATCACTATAAAGTCATCAAGACTACCTCCTAAAGGTCACTATAAAATCATAAGGTCAAAATTATAACCACATTCACTGTCCTAGCTTGTCTTTTACCATCATCCTCTAGGATTGTCATATCACAAACTATCATATCATTGTGGATTGTCTCATTGATAACTCATTGTCATACTTTCCTTGACATGTCCATGGGTACTCTATCCATGTTCTTTTTCATTTGCAAAAGGAAATCAAAATATCATCTAGCCCTCATGCTCTAGTCACTACTGTCTATGTATTTTTAGGTGACTGTCCTTTCCAACTTCTATCTACACTCCATGGTTTTGATGATCTTCCCTAGGTTCTTATCCCTTGTAAGGAGTATTACCACAAGTTGTATTTATATCATTTCATTTCTCACTGTCATACTTCCCTTGACATGTCCTTTCATCATCATGAGCTATGATTTCCCTTTCAAATTTTTGCCTCCTAAAGGATTATCCACTCATCATTAACATGCTCTAACATCCTCAGGGTTTGTGCCTTCAATGTGAAAATTTTCCCCTATCCTCCTTTGAAGTCTACCCTTTTCACTTGCAACCTTATCATAACTACCTCCTTGCCATATTTTCTATTTGATGGTTGTCCTTTATGATTGTTCCTTGCTCATAATGACTATGAAAGAGGGTTTATGAAATCTATCCTCTCTTTGAGTAACAACCCTTGTATTCATTGAATTTTGTGCTTACATGATAATTTTTCCCTTCTTAGCTATCATTTCTAACTTATTTGCATTGTATTTTCTCCTCATTACAGTCCTTACATATGGTTTCCATTATCACTGATAGCTATCTTTGTAGATCTTACTATGAAAAAACATGGTGGCTTTATTAAACATTATGCTCTTCATTATTTGTTCATTATGGACTGTTATCCACTTGCCCATTACTGCCCTTTGATATTTCCTAGATACTCATGGATAAGACTGCTCTATACTAGATCCATTAGTGACTATCATTATGATTCATATCTTCATCAAAACACTTCCATTTATACCTTTATTTTCCTTTTAATGGACTACCTTGATGCTTTCATGAGATCTACCCTTCTTGACTATCCTATGGATCTTAGAAAATATTGAATTCCTTAGGTTTTGATTTTTTTATTTTCATGACTCAAAGGTTTTCATCACTTATCCTACTATCATCTTTGTTCACATTTTTCATTATGCATGGAACTCTTGTTTTAAGGAAAGCCTTGTTGCCACCCTTAATGGATTGCTCTTATTATCCTCAAACTATCCTCTATTCACCTTCAAGGCTGCTCCTTTATTAATGTCTTTAAGACTGTCACTATGTGGCAATTATGACTATCATGGTTTTTTTTAAAGTGATTGAACCATGTCTTACATTGTGATCAAACTCTTCCCTCTATTTCAAACTCTATCCTTTGTCATGCAATCTGCCCCTTTTGGTTAACATACGATTGTCTCGTTTTCACGATATTTTTGACTATCATCTATGTCATGGATTGTTATCCTCCTTGGACTTTCCACTTCTTTCTTTCGTCATGGAAAACACAATGATCTTTCTCATAATTATCTTCAAACTCTTGATGACCATTTGATTATGCATTGTGCCAACAACCCTACCAATATTCCTAATTGACACTTATGTGCAAATTGGAAGCATATTCACTCTTTTTATTGTCTTTTCATCCTTTTCTCTAATGTTTTTTTGATGATGATTGTCCTTGAGTTAGTATGGTGAGGTTATTGTATTGTATCTTGTCATGGTTGTACCTTTCACGTGATGGCATGTCTTCACAACATAAACCATTATCAATCTTAAATCACTATTATCTTGACCTCCCTCTTTTCTATCTTAGACATTGCTTCATGGTTAACATGTTCTCATCTTGGATTGAATATGCCTTCATTGATCACTCTTATGAATGCTTAACTCTACTTTTAAAGTACTCCATATGTTGTCTCTATCATCCTTGAAGTCTACCCTTAGCCTATTGCCTCATTGCTAGAGGAGTTTGATCACCATCCATAAACATTCTTGCTAACAATTCTTTAACATTTTTCCACTTGTCATTGCAATGTACAACGAGTTTGAAGGCTTTAACCATGGTTTCAACATGGGTTTTTTTTATAGTCTATAACCCTAATCCTTTCCTATGTCTCAAAGAAATTGTCCTTTCTTTGTACAATACCATGAAAGGATTTTTCCTTTGAAAGAAATGTGTTATGATTTGAGGACTCTTTATCATTATTATTGTCCTTTCAATCTCTAAAACCTGACCTAGATTATAGTCCTATTTTCATGATTGTTTCCAATAAGGTCTACATACATATCTATCTATGTGAAACACAAGATTTTATTGCACTTTCAAAGTTTTAAAGATTGTCAAGAGGCCCAAAATATAGTTAGATGATTGTCAAGAAGGTTATTATAGTCACTTATAAATAGGAAAATGACCACAATTCATAAGATTGTGATAAACTTGTTAAGGATAAATAGTCATATGACTCATTGTTATTGATGATATAATCTACTAATGACTGACATTGATCACAAACCATGGAGACATAAGACTTCCATTATTACATATGCCCTCCTTTAGTGAATGATGTTTGTGCTTTACAATTTGGTTGTGACCTTTTGCAACCTTCCTTTCCATTTTCCATTCTTAAATAGCTATTGCTCCTTTAGGGGTTAATGACAAAATTAGTTCTCACTTATTTGCTTGACAAATTTCATGCCATCTCCATAAGAATGCTCCCTTGGAATTTTCTATTGATCGCATGTTGTCATGTGAAACCCTAATTCATTCTAATCATAGGTCTACATTTTAATCATTTACACCTTGTATGCCCTTGTTTGCTTTCATGGTCATGCATCTTTTTCCTTCAAGTCATGACTTCCTAATCATCAATGAAATTGCCTTAACCTACCAATCCATGATAAAAGTATGTCAGTCCATACTTCACAATCATCCTTGAAAAGAAGGTTATCTTATTGAATGGATTATCATACTATGAACTTAGTTTTCAAATAGAAGATCTCTTTTGGCTACTTTTATGAAATCAAGATATGAGGATTCCCAAAGAAAACCTTTTAAGCTAATGCATACTACAATGGCAAGATCAAGACTTGCCCTAGGTTATTTTACACCATCTAGATAATTACTTGTCAATTCAAGACTTCCATGTTCATATGCATTTGAATAAAACTCTCTAAAACCATAAATCCTTTCAAAAGGCCTTGATATATCCTTTTTAAAGAACATCACAATCTTCAAACAACAGATAGATTATAGGTGAAAGACCATACTGTTCATGGTACTTGCATCTTGAATGCATGGAGGAGTGCAAATGGATTGCAAATACCTCCATTCACCCTCTTTTTGCATGTAAAAAATCCTTAAACTCCCTTTGCAATGTGGTTTTCCATTTGAATCTTTTCTTCCTCGCCATCATGCAACTCCTTTAGGCTCACAACCAACAGATGGAAAACCCTAGAACTTCTCCCATGTGATGTCTTCTTCATTTTTTCCTTTTCCTCCTCTATTTTCAACACCTAAACATCAAGTTCTTCTATTTTATTTTTCATGCAACATGAGTATTCTTTTGCATTTTATCATTTTTCCTAAGTTTGGTGTGGGAAACTCACCTTTCTTACCTTTTGACATGGAAAACTTAGATTTGAGGAAAAATGCTTCTTTTAAATAATTTTTTTAACATGATATTTTAAAATAAAAGACTAACCTTCTCCTTTAAGGATTAAAAGACTTAGGACCAAATTAGATTATTTAAATGGAATTTTTAAATAATCTAATTTTTTAAAAATGAATTATAGGACCTAAGTGGACTTAACGTGTAAATAGGACCTAGATAGTTAAAACACCTATTTACACCAATATAATGATGTGTGTGGGTTTGAGGGAGGTTATGCCCGTTCATTACTCCTTTGATAAAAAGGATAGTTTCAACATGGCCCAAGTGCTCAACTACTCAATGATGCTCTATATGGAAATTGGAGCCTTCATGATTCATGAAGATGTTGCAGCCTAGCTTAATAATTATAGTGAATTTTTCCATAGTTCTTATTTGGACCACTTATATTACCTCATGGTAGGTTGGAAAAAATGTAAAAGGGTTTAAAATAAATAGTAGTTATGTTGAAGATGAAATCATTTAAAGGTACAAAGTGTGGTAATAAGAAAATACACGACTCTTCTTTAGAAGATGAGTTAAATAATATTATTAATGATGTCTATTATTATATAAGTTACTCCTAGAGGCCTTGTCAATTTGGTACGACTCCATAGACCCCCTTTTTGAATATATATTGGTTCGTTCATGTAATTTATTCAATGATAAATAGAACATGATTTTATGTTGCTACATGATATTTCATGTCTTCCATGAAGGATCTAGTGTACCGTATATAGCTATAATATATGCTTCATCTTATTTTTGAGGCCCTTGAGTGTCTAACTCAAGTTATATGTATGAGTTCATAGATGCATCTATACACACACACACATATAAGCTTTAGTTAGGCACTTAGGGGCCACCAGAAAAATATTAAAAATGTGGATTATAGTTGCATATAATACACTAGGTCATTCATGGAACATATTAAATATCATGTAACAACATAAAACCTTGTTCTATTTATCATTATATAAACTATATTAGTGGACCAATATATATACAAAAAGGGAGCCTATAGAGCCTACTACAAAATGACAAGGGCATTAGGAGCATCTTACATAAGCTTGGATATCATTAATAGAAATATTCAACTCCTAATCTAAATAAGAGTCACATTATTTCAAATTACCCCACTCTGTATCTTTAAACAATTGTACCTTCAATATACCTATAATATCTTTTAAATGGGCTTGTGTATTTTTCCTAGCCTAGCCTTGAGGTAATGAAAGATTCAAATAAAATCATGGAAAGCTTCATTCTAATTATTACATTGATCTATATACATGCATGTATGTATGTATATGTATAAATATATATGTATATATACATATTCATATACCTATACCTATATATGTGTGTATGTATATGTATATATTTAGATGATAGATGAGCTTCTATATAAAAACATAATATATAATACATGTAAATGAAATGGTATTTAAGAATAAAATTTACATATAGAATCAATTAAACATATTGTTTATGAAATACCTAATCTAATAAGTCATAAATTAGACTAGTGTATGGTCATATACACGTTCAATTTAGGGATACATACAAAATACAAATTGATAAAGATAGGATGAAGTGTCAATATATAAAAATTGTCAAATATTTAAATTGTGAATCTCAAGTATAACTATTCTAATATATTTAACATGGATGAGTTTGAAGATATATACACATTTATGTGTATATATGTATATTGTTTGAAATTTGAAATAGATTGAATAAACCAAGGAATTTTATAAGATAAAATCAAAGCTACATAAACTGGAAAAACATAAAAAAAATGAAAGCCAACAACTTCGAGAGATATGCAATGTCAAGATGATATAATTGCAGTAAGAGCTTCGAAGATATAAAATACAAGCTAGGTAGTGAGTTTATATAGAACTAAGGAGGATGGAGATGACAAATCAATCAATAAGAATTGACCACCAATAACCACCAACATTAACTAAAATGATGAAAAAGGAAATACTCCACCCTTAAAAGGTGGAGACAACTCATCACTTTTTCTCCTAGTTATTAAATGAGAAACACACTTTATTATCCTAAGCAATCTTAATAAATGTGTATGAAAAACCTATAACTAAGGGAAGATAAATGATCCCACTAGGAAAATAAAAACCTACACTAACACATATATGAAATAGAATTTATATAAATGATAACTATTTCCATATAACCCCCAAGATAAAAAAAATGTGCAACCATGTATTCAAAATCCATAATGCAAAAAAGTACAAAAATATACCATAAAAATGACACAAGATGTACCCTATAAATAACCTCAAAGGAAAAAAACTAGCCTTCAAAATTACTCACACTCAATATATTATCTCATGAACAAATATTGCAATACACTTGCAAAATCTCCTAACATATGCAACTTACAAGAAATGTTTAGTCAAACTTACCTAGTGAACCAAAAGTTGTGCAAGCCAACCTCAACAATTACTCATGTGCTTGTTTTTATAAAAAAAAAAAATTGTACAAAACCACCAAATGGTATTATATGAACCATGTCCTCTAAACCATGAGCTTACAAAACTATGTCCCCCTCATTTAATTTTTGGTACTAATTTTTCTCAATATTAAATATTTATCAATGTGCAACCCACATGATATTAATCATTGTTGAAGAGAATTGAGGATGATGAATGCTCTGCTTCTGGCACTTGCTCCTGTGGCCTTCATGGCTAAGGCTGCATGTTGATGCTTGGGGCTGCATGTGTTTGAGATGTGTTCCTTTGTGTTTTTTGTGTGTTAAGTGTTGCATGTGGGGAGGTTTATTTACTAAATACGAGGGGAGGTTGATATTCTTTGCTCATTGTTTGCTTGTGTTTGGTTTAGTGTTTTCTCTATTCCTTCTCCTTACTTTTGTTGGTGTGGGCTTGGATTATTCCCATTTGGTGGTGCATCTTCCTTTTGCATTGCTTGGTCCTTCTATCTTGGCCATGAGGGGTGTGGTAGTGCTTGTGGCTGGCTATGGCCTATTTGTTTATGGTATCGACCTCTTGGGATTGGTTTCCTTTGTGTGGAGTAGTGTGAGTGTTGAGTGTGGGGTTATTCCTTCTCTCACTTGGTTTCCATTGCATGCATACCCATGTTGTTGTGGTTTGGTGTGGGGTGTGTGTTCATTGGGGTTTGGTGTGGTGAGCTGGTTTATGGTGGTGAATGTGCCTTTGGTGGGGGTGTCGAGGGATGCTGCTATGGTTGAGGTTGGTGACAGGGTTTTGACTATGTCTTTTCTTGGAGTATGTCTGGTTAGGTTTGGTGCCTTTAAACTATAGAAGATAAACAGGTGCTTGGAGAGGGCTCAAATTCGTCTGATGTTGGTGATTAAATCAGAGGTGGTGGCTAATGATCTAGAATATTATAGCAAGCATGTTCTGATATGCAAGTTTATGGGGATGAGGGTTTCTCTTCCATTCCTTGATACCTAGATTCATAAGACATGGAATCCAGAGAGTGACTTTGATATTTTTTTGGCTACTCATAACTTCTTTTTGGTCAATTTATCGTGTATTTATGATCGGAACATGGATTTTGAAGGTGGTCCTTATTTTTACAATCAAGTTGGCCTATTTACAAAACCATGGCATATCAGCTTTAATTCAATGAAAGAATTTCCATCCAAGGTCTTAGTTTTTGTTCGCCTTCCTTGGCTGCCACTCAAATATTGGAGAAGTGATATACTGCAGTTGATTTCTTTATTGCTGGGAAAACCTATTGATCCTTCTCAGAAAACTCTAGATAAGAGGATTTTCTCTTATGCGTGGGTCTATGTTGATATTGATTTGAGTCAACCTTTGCCAGATTCTATCGATTTGGTTGTTAGTTCTAGCTCCTGGACTCAGCCATTAGATTATGAGACACTACCTTTCTGGTGTCAATTGTGTCATGAGTATGGTCATCTTCAACGAAGGTGTCCTTGTTCTTCTAGTGCCGGTGGTGCATGTATTGTGAATGCTCAATCTAATCCAAGGGTGGAAAAGGGTAAATCTCCCATGCAGGGGGTAACTGCAAATAAAGATGGTTTTTTTCTGGTTAAGTCTCGCAACCGTGGAAGGGGTCAAAAGAGATGTCTCAAGGATAGGTAGGAGGGGGATACTTTCAATAAATTTGAGGCTTTGGATGAATTGGTTCAAGAGTAAGGGTTTTCGGTAGACATGTTGTTGGAAATTGGTTATTGTGCTAAGGAGATGCATGGAGTGCAGTCTTCAGTGATTTCCAAGATGGATCAGCTTGGTGATTTGGTCCCTAATGTGGATTCCACTTTTCCTTCTTCGGCTCTGGTTTAGGGTATGGAAGGTGGGGTGATTGTAGATTCTAGGGGCTCTTCTGGCATTGGTGGGGCTATCTCGAAGGTGCAGGGTGATTCTGATTCAGGAAAAAATAAGTCTTCTTCTTCCTTTGCCTTGGGTTTGTAGAAAAAACTTTTAAGAAGGGGATTCCTAAGAAACCTTCTAAGGTTGGTTGCAAGAATGACCAAGAAAAGGTCAAGCTAGTTGGTGAGACATTGGTTGAGGCTGGTTCGGTGAAGATTATTTATGCTCACTTCCCCCAACCTCAATGATGATCATGTTATCTTAGAATGTAAGGGATATGAATAGCATCCATTGACAAAAGGCTATTCGGGATTTGATTTGTATTCATTCTCCTGATGTGGTTTTCCTTCAAGAAAATAAGTTATTGGTTGATAGTATGTTGTGTGTGGCTTCAAATATTTTGGGTCATGGTCAATTTCAATGTCTAGGAGCACTTGGTAGCTCTGGTGGAGTGGCCTATTTATGGGATCTTCAAAAAGTCAACCCAATTTGGTGGCTTTCCTTTAGCGGCTCAATCTCTTGTGTTGCTTCTCATCTAATTGAGTAAGGGGAAAGAGTTATTTTCTCTACTATTTATGCTCCGATTGACTTCCAAGGTAAAGCTCAGTTGTGGGATCATGTTAGATATGTGAGGTGTCTAGATCCTTATCTGTCTTGGATCTTGGCTAGGGATTTTAATGTTGTCATTTATTTAGAAGAAAAGAGGGGAGGTAGTGCCTGCTTCAAACCTTCCTTGAGGCTATTGCAAGATTGTGTGGCTCTTTTGAGGTTGGTTGACATTAAGCTAGTTAATGGAGATTTTACTTGGAGTAATAGGAGAAGTGGAGATGCTTCTATCTTAGAAAGATTGGATAGATTTTTGGTGTCCAGTTTTTGGATAGGGGACAGGTGGATGACTACTTCAAAGATATTGGATGTTTGAGGCTCTGATCATTGGCCAATTAAGCTTTTGGCTAAGCTCCCACATTGTTGTGCTAAGTAGTATTTCAAGTCACAACTCATGTGGCTCATGGATGATTTTCTTCATGATTTTCTTCTTGGTTGGTGGTGTCTTGGGAAGCCATATTTTGGCACTGTTATGTACTCTTTCTCCAAGAGGCTTCAATATGTTAAATATAGGTTGAAATAGTGGAATAGGAAACACTTTGGTAATCTGTTTCTTTCTAAATAGATTGCTTAGGATAGCTTGGCTTTAATCACCAGGCAGACTTTTGACCATGGCCTCACTGAGGAGCTTGGTTTGTTAGAGGCTGCTATAGTAAAGGATGTTGAGGAATGGGAGTTAAGAGAAGATATTTTTTTGGAAAGAGAAATGGCTTCAAGTTGGTGATTAAAATACTTCTCTCTTTGACAACTTTGTTAAGGATCAGAGACAAGGTAATGTTATTTCTTCTCTCTTGTCATTGGATGGGCGGATTTTTTCCTCCTATGCTTCTATTTCTGTTGAATGTGTTTAGTTTTTTTCTACCTTATTTTCTAAGGATTCGCCTCTTGTGGAGGAGGACAAGGCTAGGATTTTGGACTATATCCCATAGCTAGTTTCTATTGAAATGAATGAATCTTTTCTCTCTCCCATTACCTTGTCGAAGCTTGAGAAGGTTGTGTTTTAGATGAAGAAAGAAAAAGCTCCCGGACCTGGTGGATTACTAGCTGAATTTTTTCAGGTATTCTAGGAAGTGATTAAGTTGGACCTTTTGGAGGTTGTTTAGGAATTCTTCATGAGAAAACATATGTTGAAGTCTCTAAATGCAACTTTTTTAGCTCTTATTCCAAAGAAGGAAGGGGCTAACTCTTTGGATCAATTTAGGCCAATCGCTCTATGTAATGTTGTGTGCAAGATCATTACTAAGTTGATTGCTAAAAGGTTGAAACCATGGCTCAGTGGGTTAATTTATAAGGAGAAAGGGGGTTTTGTTGTTGGTAGACAGATCATGGATGGTGTTGTTATTGCTTCTAAGACCATTCAATCTATGGAGTATTCTAAGGAAAAATCTATGTTTATCAAGTTGGACATGGCTAAAGCATATGATCGGGTTAAATGGAACTTCTTATTTAAGATCCTTGGAGCTTTTGGCTTTGCTAGTGGCTAGATTGAATGGGTCAAGAGTTGTGTTAATTCTTCTTCCTTTTTAGTGCTAATTAATGGTGCACCCACAGAGTTGTTTGGTGCCTTTAGCGGACTTAGACAAGGGGATCCTTTGTCTCCCTACTTGTTCATCCTACTTGCTGAAGGATTGGGGAGGTTTATTCATTCTCAAGTTGTGAGTGGTTGGATTCAAGGTTGGAGTTGGGGAAATGATATTCCCCCTCAGTCTCATCTTCAATTTGTGGTTGTTTTGCTTTGATGGGAAGGGCGATGGTTGAGGAGACTATTAGATGGCACAGTGTGTTGGGCTGTTACTTGGCTACTTCAGGACAATGTATTAATGAGTGGAAGTCCTTTATCTAATTCTTCCACACTCCAAAGCTTATCCAATGAAAAATAGCTGGAATTCTTCATTTCTAGATTGGTTCACTCCCTTTAGTCTATCTTGGAATCCCTCTTACTATTCATTCTCTTTCTAAATAGTTTTAGCAAGAGATTCTTGATAAGTTTCGTAGTCTGTTTAGTCATTGGACTTGTAGGTGGCTTTCTTCGGTAGGTAGAGTGACTCTTTTAAAGTCAGTGGTTCAGTCTCTCCCTCTTTACAAATGCTTTGTTCTATCTACTCCACCCAACTTTATCAAGGACTTTGAGAGATTGTCTCGTCAGTTCCTATGGTCTGGAAATTTACTCCATAGGAAGTGGAGTTTGGTTAAGTGGGATGTGGTTTGTAGGCCGAAGCAAGAAGGTGGTCTTGGCCTACGTCTTTGACTATTTTGAATGGGAAGGCTTTAGCAACTAAATTGTATTGGCATTGGTGTTCACAACAACACCTGATGTGGGCTAAAATCCTCATATTCAAATATTTTGGTGTGGTGGAGAGTGTTGAGATTGCTAGATTTAGCCTAGAGAGAAAGGGTTCTATGATTTGGGGTACCCTCAAAAGGGGTGCAAATCTTGTTAAGTAGGGGCTATTTTGGATTTGTAATGGTGGTTGGGATGCTCTTTTTTGGCATGATTCTTGGGATGGGTATCCTCCCATTTTGTCTTCTCATCCTCACTTATAGGATTTGTGCCAGGTTTTTATGGATGCAGGTTGGTGTTGTGTGGTTGATTTTAAATCTCACTAGACCATGAGTCAAATTACTGTGTCTAGGTGGAGGGATCCCTTGGATTGGCCTCTAGGTGGTGTGGCTAAGGACTATCATGAGCTTGCTAAGATTTTGTCATAATGTGTTTACAATTATCTTCCTAGGAAAGATGTGCTGGCTTGGGGGCCTGATCTGAAGGGAAAATTCTTGGTTGCTTTTGGTTATCAGGTTTTGGATAAGCAGGTATTTGGGAGCTCTGAGGTTTCTTGGTGGAAGAATGTTTGGAATAATTTTTCTTAGCCCAAATGAAATTTATTCTCTTGGTTAGTTGTGCATGGAAAGTGTCTTATTTGGGAGAACCTTTGGAATTAGTGGTTTTAGGGCCCTTCCATGTGTGTTATGTGTGGTTGGCATGATGAATTTTTTACTCACTGCTTCTTTCAGTGTCCTTTTGGGAGAGCTATCTAGCATCTCTAGTGGAGTCTCTAGAATAGGCTGTGTTGCCATGTGCTTTCTCTGGAGGAAATTTGGAGGAGTTAGGAGTCCCCTCTTGCTAAGACCTCTTTTCTTTGTATTGCTTGGATCATTGGCCCTAGTTTAATTGTTTGGAATATTTGGTTGGGATGAAACGGGAATTTTTTTTTGGATAAGAAGTTACTTATCAGACAAGTTTGGATGAGGATTATGGGGGCCCTTCAAGAGACTCTTTCTGCAAAGTGTGATTTGTCTATTTTTGTTGACCCTAGAGATCTGAGAGTGGTTGAAATCCTGCATCATTCAAATACTTCAAAATATTTGGTAGAAAATGTTACATTAAGAGAGAAGAAGATAAATTGGAAGCTTTGATTCAATATGTGATGAAAGAATATTTCTAGGATATTCCACTCAAAGGAAAGCTTACAAGTGCTACAACAAAAGGTTGCACAAGATTATGGAAAGCATCAATGTCAAAATTGATGAGAACATTAAACATGTTAAATCTGAAAAAGAATAACTTTGAAGAGGAATCAAATTGTGAAGAAGAAAATGTTGGAAATGAATAAGAAGAATTTGAAGAAGTTGAAAGAGCACCTGAAAAATATGCACAAAAGGACCACCTTGCAAATCAGATAATTGGTGATAAGAATGACTTGGTGTTCAGACAAGAAGAAGAAGACTTGCTAAGAACAAAGAACACATGAATTTTTCTCTCTTGTCACAAATTGAGGCTAAGAGTTACATGGAGGCCAACAAAGATGAAAGCTAGATAAAGGCTATGGAAGAAGAGCTAAATTATATTGAGAAGAACAAGGCATGGGAACTGGTTCCTAGACCCCCAAGCAAAAATGTAATATATACTAAATGGGTGTTTAGAAATAAACTCAATGAAGATAGTGCTATTGTGAGAAACAAAGCGAGATTGGTGTGCAAAGGTTATGCACAAGTTGAAGGTATTGAATTTGAAGAAAGATTTGCACCAGTTGCAAGATTAGAAAAAAAAAATGTTTCTTGCATTTTTAGTTTATAAAGGTTTTAAGGCCTATCAAATGGATGTTAAATTTATATTTCTAAATGGAAACCTTGAAGAAGAAGTTTACATTGAACAACCAAAAGGTTTTTAGTTGTCAGAAGAGAAGGATTATGTTTGTAAATTGAGAAAATCCTTGTATGGTCTAAAGCAAGCACCTAGAGCATGGTATTCAAGATTAGACCAGTATCTACAACAATAAGGATTCAAGAAAGGATGTGCAAACAGTAATTTGTACTTTATATCTGTAAATGAGCACATGATTATTGTTGTAGTTTATGTGGATGACATCATATTTGGTGGTAGTAGTGATAAAATGTGTAAAGTGTTTTCTATTGGAAGAATGCATAAGAAACCCTTTGGTGTGTTTTCATTGATGCCAACATTGTTTGGTGATAGTTTTGTCTAATCCGGTAAATGGTGTTTATGTTACTTTAATTTGATAATTTTATTATATTAGAAGATTAGCTAATGTGATTTCAATATGTTATTCAGGACTATCAAATGCATCTATGAACAAATTTTCAACAATTTTGGTTGAATGGGTTGAAAGATAAAATTAACTTAAGTTCATATGGTTGATTGATGTTAGTCAGTTTGGTCTATTTTTGTGATCAAGTCTTCTTCTAGTTGACACGAATAAGTGGTATGAAGTTTGATATGTTGTGTAGATGTCAAAGAGACCCTTTTTAGGCATGTTCCAACCTAAATCATGCCTTGCACATTTTGGTTTGAGCATGAAAGGAACTTTGTTTCAAGTTTTGAGCCGACAAGATATTTTTGAATTGTGTGTACATCTAATTAGGCCAACCTACTTGATGTGTAAGGATGCAATACCACATATATATATATATATATATATATATATATATATATATAACATTTTTTTATTGAAGATGTGACATGTGATAAGAAGTGATGCGTGATAGTGTGTGAGCTTATATGTATGAGTTTTGTATCAAGGAAGAATTATGGTCTATGTTGTAAGACTACAAATCAGTGCAATATTTTGTATTTCAGAGCTTAATTGGAACTGAATTCAACACATAAAAGGTATATTCTATCAATTCATTTTTGGCAGTGAGCCACACTCCATTTTGTAATCATTTCAGGTTGTAAGCCTTTCATGGACAGTGCATCCTAACAGTGTGCCCCTATAATATCTTATAACTAGTTATAATATATCGTGAGCTAATCCTCATAGTGGTTTTTCCCATTTTGGGTTTTCCACGTAAAAATCCTAGTGTTTATGTGTTATGTGGTGTTATGATCTCTTTCATTTATTTAATTACAGTTGTAGTTAGATGTGCTTTAATGTTTGGATGGTTTATAGCCAAATTGTTTAGTAGAATAGTGATTCACCCCCTCCCTTGTCACTATTTTGGGTGTTCAACAATTGGTATAAGATCTTGGTTACTTTAGAAAAGCCTAACAACTTGAGGAAGATCTTGGAGTTTGAACACATGGTTGACAAAAAGTGTCTTATTCCCTTGGAAGAAATTTCTACAATTGAATACACTGGAGATGATTGCATAATTGACAAAAATGAACTTAATGCCACTCTTGAAGATCTGGATAGAGTTGAAAGTGAGAAAGAAATCCTAAAGGAGAACCTAAAAGAAGCAAATGAATGCATCACAAATTTAAGAGAGCAAATCAAAAAGTTCAAGGAAAGGCATAGAGAAGTCAGTGATTAGTTGAAGAAAGAAAATGAGGACATTACCAGACTAAAATTGCAAGTGGAGGAAAAGAGGAGAATTGAGGACTATTAGAAATTAGAAATTTAGAGCAAGACTAATGAATGCATCAAGATTGAATAAGTGGTAACCCTAAGATCAGATTTGGAGAAAGCAAGAGCTCATGAGGACAAATTCAAAACAAGTTCTACAATGTTGGATGAATTGATTGTAGGACAAAAACCCTCTAAGGACAAAAGTGGTTTGGGACTTGAAGAAGGACAAATTTCAAAAGAAAATCAATCCCCTAACAAGGTTGACAATCAAAGGAAGACTTAATAAAATTGTAGAAAGATAAAGAATCAAAGAAGCAATACCAAAAGGACTCCTATCAGACAACCTAATGCTCAAAGGTACTCATCTTTCAATGGTATTTGTTTTCCATGTAATAAATCTGGTCATAGGGAAACAAAATGTAGAAGTAGAATGAATTAGAATGCTAGATTATTTTTTGGACAATGCTTTGCATACAATAAATTTGGACATAGGGCTACTAAGTGTAGAAGTTATATGATGATGAATAGATTCAATACTAGTAGAATGATTCAATCTTTTCAAGGTTATTGCTACACATGTAATGCATTTGATCATAAGGCTAACTAGTGCAGATCAAGGATGAATTCAAATTGGTTTAGTTAGAAAAATGTTGTGTGCTACACTTGTAACAAACTAGGACACATTTCAAGATTCTACAAAAGTAAAAATGGAAGGAAATATAATCTGGTACAAAGGAACAAACCTGTGAATAAAGTTGATACTACTGAAGTAAAGAAGCAAATGGAAAAGCTCTGGAAGAAGAAGGAAGTATATGAGAAAAAGGATGAATTTAACACATCTATGCCTTGATCTGGTGCAGATAATTATTCTAAAAGCTATATCCAATAATCGGTTTAGGGGGAGTAATTACAGACAAAACTAACAAACCCCTAATATATGAGGTGTCAAGCAATGACATGAAGATATGTGATGAAAATGACATTCTAAAAATGTTGAAAAATATTTTGGTAGAAAGCATGCAAATTTGAATTTTTGCAGAGCATTTTAGGGTTTACAAGGTATTCATGATGTGTTTATCAACTTTTCAAAGATCGAATGTAATAAATGCAAAATCAGGGTAGATCAATGAAGTATAAAGTGAAACTCTAAGTCAAGTTAAATCACTTTTATGCATTTGGAGAGAGTAGAGTGTGTTGAAGGATATTTGAAGGCAATTCACAGTATCTGGCATCAAACCCTAGTTTTTTTTAAGCATGAAAAAGGTACTTACAACTATCTATACTTTGTGGGTTTGTATTAGAAGTAATTTACAATAGCATCTATAAAAGAATTGAGGGAGAAATGGCCACACCAATCGTGGTTGAGACTTCTGAGAGACCTAGACCAAAATTCAAAAGGTTTTCATGGAAAGTTTTTGGCATTGACCCTGTCGGTACATTTTCATAAATTCCAAATCATGTCTTGCCCATCGAGGACATTATAACCTACACTCATGGTAAATTGGAAGAATTTAACCATAAAGTACTCAAGAATCAATGGCTAAAGGAGTTAACTAGAGATAATTTCTTAGTGAAGCTAGAGTATGAAAACCTTATATGGAAGAAGTTAGATGTGTGGTACTGGTTCCCTAACTTTTGTAGTGAAATGGATGCAAAGTATGTGAGAATAGCCCTAAGTAGAGTGCATGATAAGTTTGTATGGAAAAATGTGTCTGGAATAATTTCTAAAGATGTGCTCAAATTTGTGACTAGACTCTATGATACTAGACCCATACTAGTGCTAAAGTCTATGAAAAATGATTTGGTTATGAATTTAATTGGTGTTGCATATGATGGGAGAGCATTGAATACCAAACCTATTACCAACCCTGCTGTGAGGTATGCGAAAATCATTATAGGTCACAAGATCTACTTCACCAACATAGGAAATTCAATTTTTGCAACTACAATCTATGTTTCACATCATATGATGGTGAATGGAAAAGACTAAGATTTGTGTGAGTTGCTCCAACAACAACTTATGGAGAACTTGAGCCAGACCAAGTCAAAGAAATATCTATTTAAGTTTGGAACACTGATAGTTTGTTTGCTATTTTACTTTCTAAGAGAGCTACTTGGGGGGAAAAAAATGATATGGGATATTAGTAGACTGGTAGCACATCAAATATTTGACTATTTGAGTAACATTGGAGATTTTGAGGCATAGGGTGATGCCCTGACTGCATTTTTCATAGTTTTTCATAATAACATGCATGATAGAAATTGAATTCCAAAGAGTTTGGTAGCTAAATATGCAAATGATATAACTTTTCTGGCATCCATTGATGAGTTTATTATAGAGGTAGTAGAGCCTAGAACTCTATGGATAGAGCCTCTATGATATGAGAATGATGAGAAAATGACTGAAGGTCTCATTAAAATATTGCTAAATAGCCCTAAGGATCCCACTCAACCCTGAAATAATACATATGAAGAGAAGTCAACTAAAGTGTTTTTGGAAACTTCAACACCTGAAAGAGACAAAAGGATAAATAAAAATATTGAGAAATATTTTGCACTACATACAATTACCAAAGATGATGTTGATAGATTAAGGGAAGTTGCAATAGAGAAGAGGGCCAAAGTAGTTGAAGTGCCCTTTGGACCTAGAAAATCAGGAAGACCACCTTCCACTACTATCTTAGCAACACTCGGTGCAAATACAATAGTGAAAGAGAAGAAGGTAGAACATAGTGCTCCAACATCAGTTAATGTATTGACTTTCATTGGACCTAACACTTGAGCTTCTAAGAGGAAGAATATGCCCCCTGTTGCACCCTCTACCACCTTCGAAAAAAAGAATAAAACAAAAGGAAAGTGGAAAAAGGAACATGAGTGATGTTATGCAAGAGGAGATTGATCTTGTCTTGCAAGAAGTTCAATTGAAAAGGAATAGAAGAAGCAGTGTTTCCACTAGCAATGAAGGTACCTCAAAAGCAGCTGGAATAGAAAATGTTGTGGACTCATCTGATGAAGAGGAGATAGAGGAAGAAAATAATGCTTTCACAATTCATGTGCATGAGAAGAAGGGTGAATAAGGCACATTAGATCCTATGGAAGAATAGCCCAACTCTCCTCTGGTAAGAGACCGCTCACCTTTGACGTTGGAGCCTTTAGTAAATAATATAATAGAATCTAATGATTTTCTAGCTATTGCTAAATTGTTTGATGAGGCTAATGAAGAGGATAAGGAAACAATTGTAAATGTTTTTATTCAATACATGATTTTTTTTTATAAGAGTATAAAAGATATAAGAAAGAAGGTGACTAACCATGTATGGAAAGTTCTAGTATAAAGAAGGCATGAAGTTGTACGGATCCTCCTTGTATGAGGATGATACTGCTACCCTGTTAACGCAATATTCTAAGGGGTTTAGGGTTAAATAGAGAGTCATCATTCTCATGACAAGAGAAAAAGGCAACACAGAAAGGTTGAAGTAAGAAAATTTTTCCACAATGAAAGACATGTCCGAGAAAATTGGGATGAATGTTGTTTCTTCATCTCATACAACTCAAGTACAAGAGTTTGATAAAGACAAAAGCATTGACACATAAGAGGTTGATGATATACACGCTTCTTTGGAGACATCTTCTCCTCTAGAAGATATAGAGGATACAACCAGAGAAAATATTAAAGATCAATATAATAATGATACCGGTGACAATTCACAAGAACACCATGAGAATACCAAAAATAATGGTGAAGAAGATAAAAAATATGAAAAGAGTGATGATAGATAGAATGATGAGAACAAGAAGGAGAAATAAAAGAAAGGCAAACCATCAGAAAATCCCTTCGAAGAGGAAGAAGAAGAAAAGAAAGAAGAAAATAAGGAAGAAAAAGAGGTTGGAAGAAGTGAAGAAGAATCTCTAAAGACCATTGAGCCATCAAAGACATCGAGAGAATCATCCAAAAGCACTCTTAAGGGTCTTTTGTCAAGGTAAATAAAGATTCATCCTAAAATTCCACCTTAGTTGATTCAACTCCCATCACATCCAGGCTATGTAGATCTGAGTAAGATCTCATCGGCTCAAAGGATAGAGCTTAGTAGTACTTTTCTTGACTCCTGTAAAAAGGAAATTATTGAAACCCATCAGAAAGGGACTAAACTAATAAATGATGCCATCAAGGCTTTCAGGATACAACTCTTGGTACTACAATTGATGAATCCTTAGCTCCTATTGATAATTTAAAGTTCTTGGTTGATTCACTCAAAGAATATACCTCTAGTCTAAAGGAGCAAACTGAAAAAGATGTAGAGCCAAGGCTTTTGGAGAAAAGGTTACTAGTACTATAGGAAAAATGTACAACCACACACAACATGGTGTTACAATTTCTAAAAGAGGTAAAGGAATGTGAAGAGGAAGATCAAATATTGTTTGTGCATTGCATGCAGTGGTCGAATGCCACTCATGGTATTAAAGATTTAATGGACTCAATAGAGTCACAATTTGCAAATGCCTCTGGAGCCTACAACATTGCAGATGACAGAGATTATGCCTCCTAGACTTCCATTTTAGACTTGGAGAATAATTTTTTCACCTTACAAAGGAAAAAAGAGGATGCAATAGGGTAGTTTGGACAACTTGGAGATTTGGTGAAGTCCAAACATATTCCAGTTTCAAGTGCCTTGGTGGATGCAGAGAAACTTGACAAAATAAATCTTAATCCATCCACTTCGGAAGAAGCTGAAGAGAGCTTAGTAGAGCTAGAATCATTGCATAAAGCACTTGTTAGAGTGAAGTGGATTTGGGATGATGTAAATCCTTCTTGGGAATCCATTCTCAAGGAATTAGAAGGTGCCCCCAGTTCTGGTTAAAACACATTTACTTCCTTTCTCTTTTCTTTATTTTGCAAGTTTATCACTGGTACACCCTTTTTCCTTGATGTCAAAGGGGGAGAAGTTTTGGTGTGGGAGAAATTTTGAGAAGTTTTGGTGTGGGAGAAATTTTGAGAAGTTTGGGAACCCTAAGGGGGAGAAGTTTAGAACTTTTGATAAGTTGTGATGTATATTTGAAAGAGGGAGTTCACACAGTTTGGGTTTACAATTTTGAACATAGTTTTTGAAGATCCATTTTTGGCACATATTTCCATCAATGAAAAGGGAGATATTTTTGGAAGAATGAAGAAGAAACCCTCTGGTCTATTTTCATTGATGCCAACATTGTTTGGTGATAGTTTTGTCTAATCTGGTAACTAGTGTCTGTGTTACTCTAATCCAGTAATTTGGTTCAAAATTGCTTATATTAGAAGATCGGCCTATGTGGTTTCAGTATGTTATTCAAGACTATTAAATGCATCCATGACCAAGTTTTTGGCGATTTTGGTTGAATGGGCTGAAATATAAAATTGAAAAAAGTTCATATGGTTGATTGATGTTAGTCAGTTTGGTCTATTTTTGTGATCAAGTCTTCTTCTGGCTGACATGAATAAGTGGTATAAAGTTTGATATGTTGTGTAGATGTTGAAGAGATCCTTTTAGGTCTGTTCTGACCTCAATCATGGCTTGCAAGTTTTGGTTTGAGTGCGAAAGGAACTTTGTTTCAAGTTTTGAGCTAATAAGCTATTTTTGAATTAAGTGTGTGCACATCTAATTAGGCTAACCTAATTGATGTGTAAAGATGCAATAGCATATATATATGAAACATTTTTGTATTGAAGATGTGACATGTGATAAGAAGTGATGTGTGATAGTGTGTGATCTTATATGTATGAGTTTTGTATCAAGGAAAAAATGCAGTATATGTTGTAAGACTGCAAATCAGTGTAGGATTTTGTATTTCAGAGCTTAATTGGAATTGAATTCAACACACGAAAGGTGTATTCTATTAGTTCATTTTGGTAGTGATCCACACTCCATTTTGTAATCATTTCAGGCTATGATCCTTTCAAGGATAATGCATCCTAGCAGTGTGCCCCTATAATATCTTATAACTAGTTATAATATATTGTGAGCTAATCCTCACCTTGGTTTTTCCCATTTTGGGTTTTCCACATAAAAATCTTGGTGTTTATGTGCTATGTAATGTTATGATCTCTTTCATGTATTTACTTGCAATTGTAGTTAGATGTGATTTAATGTTTGGATGGTTTATAGCTAAATTGTTTAATAAAATACTAATTCACCCCCCCTCTTAGTATTCTGGGTGTTCAACATTTTCTACCCATATGCAAGATGAATTTGAGATGTTAATTCTAGGAGAATTGTCATTTTTCCTTTGTTTATAAATTGTACAAACTGATAATGGGATATTTATATCTCAAACTAAATATGCTAAGGAAATGTTTAAGAAATTTGGGATGGAAGATAGTAGACAAATAAGTACTCTCATTGAGAAAATCAAATGAATCACTAGATAGAGATCAGAAAATGAATAGGTCAATGATTGGAAGCTTGTTGTACCTAACTACATCAAAGCCAGATTTAATGAAAGTAGTATGTATGGTGGCAAGATTTCAAGCTGCTCCAAAAGAGTCTCATGTCAATGCAATGAAGATAATTTCTTGATACATTAAAAACACTGTTGATGATGGACTATGGTATCCCAAGAGCAAGGACTTCACTTTAACTGCATATGCAGATGTTGATTGGGCTAGAAGTACAAATGATAGAAGAAGCACAAGTGGCAAAGCATTAGTTTTGGGAAATAAACTTGTTTCCTAGATGAGCAAAAAGCAAGAATCAGTTACTCTATCGACAACATAAGCAAAGTATGTAGTAGCGGCACCATGTTGTACTTAGGTATTATGGATGAAAGATACATTTAAAGATATCAAGGTTGAGTACAATAACTCTATCTCTATTCTTTGTGATAATTCAAGTGCAATAAACATCTCAAAGAATCCAATGATTAACTTTAGGACAAAGCACATTTCAATCAAGTATCACTTCATTAGAGAGAAGGTTGCAGACAAGGAGGTCAACATAATATTTTCCCACCAAAGAACAAGTTTCTAACATATTTACCAAGCCTCTTCCCAAGGAATAATTTGAATATTTGAGATAGAAATTGGGATTAATTGTTTCCACATCATATCACTAAATTTTAGGGATAGGGCATGGGTCTAGGGGGAGCTTCATTGTTATTCTATTCATCCTTGGGTATGGAAGAAAATTCAAGTCAAGTAAACTTGGTTTTACAAATTTCTCTTTGAATTGCTTGTCAAAGGGGGAGTAAGTACATGTAAATCTTAAGGCTTCCCTTTGCCATTGATGTCAAAGGGGGAGAGAATTGTGCAAATGCTCATGTAATTGAGCAAGGGGGAGAAAGATATGTCTAAGGGGGAGCTGCTATGTTTGAGAACTCATGATAAATTTGATCTTAATTGGTAATAGAGTAGTGAATTGGTTCAGTCAAGACATAACATAAATTGACCCATTTGTGTGAGCATTTGGTTTTGCCATCAATGAAAAAGGGGGAGATTGTTGGAATAATGTTGTCATTGATGTCAAAATGGGATGTTTGTGTGATATCCTACATGGGAGAGTGTCGGCATGATCAATGGATCAAATTCTGGAAGTTTGGTGAAATGTTGGAAAGTTTTCATGAAATGTTGTCATGACACTGTAGAGTCAGCTTCCAGAGGTCAGAGGAGAAAACTAAGGCCATATTGGTTATGGGTTTTTCAAGAGGATTCAATTGGTGTGGCCTACATGATCAGAGAAGAAGGAATAAGCTCATAAAATATTTAATTATGCCATCTAGTCCAATTAGAGTTTGGCAGATAAACCCTAGGTCTAATAGTCATGGTGACCATCTGAAATTCTATTTTTTGAGTTGACTACTTATAGGTGGTTATAGGTTGCTTAAGTCACCACTTAAGTCATCGAGTTCATTAGGGTACCAGCCCCCTTTCCTAGCAACATTTCTCACCTTGGTTTTTCCCATCTTGGGTTTTCCACATATATCTTATGTTATTGGATGTGTATATTTATCTTTCTACATATGTTGTTTTAATTTGCTCTAAAAGGGTTTAAAGGGAATCGATTTACTAAGTTTATTTAGGGCTATATTTTAATTGATCTATTGATTCACCTCCCTCTTAGTAGATTGTTGTGTTCCAACAACCTTAGCAATTTTCCTCGGTTCTCTATTAGTTCTCAAATTGATTATAATACACACTCATTTTCATATTCTTAGCTCAAAATTTACTTCAACTTGAATCAACACACAGTGAATTTGATAGTTGTGTTCCTATATAGTTTTAAAACATTTTTAAAAGTTTAATGCTCTTAATTATTTCTTTTCCCTCAAATTTTACCATTGGTGTTGTCAATTTGATGGGTTGATAATCTTCATATTATGAAAAATATTATTTTTAAGTAAATACATAATAAAAAATACACATTTTTTGAGGTACTTCTATTTGTTCCCAACTTTATTCAGATTGAATATACCTTTCAATATCCCATGCAATAGTGTTTTATCCTAAGCCCATTTAAATATCCATCCAATAATCCATTTTCTAAGGTCTTCAATTTGATAGCTATAAATGATATTATATCTTCAATTTTGTAATGGCCTAACCATCAAATTTTAATTTCCTAAGTTTCTTGAATATGCTATAATGTCACCAAATTGAAAGACATTAATTATGATGTTCCTATCATGCCAAGCCTTCTTGCACATATTTTCTTAGATTTGGTTACTAATGTTAGTTTAAATGGAGTCATTATTCACCTAGTTAGCTAATCACCTTTTCTAGGATTGCCTATTCACACTTATAGCTTAAATTTACTTAGGTCATTTATACTCTTGTTTCAATTCATAGAATTGAGACATGTGTCCTCATCCGTTGAGATGCCTAGTGACACTTTCTCATACACTTATCAAGTGAGCTCACAAGTGTTCCACATTGGGAGAATTAGTTAGTTGTTTAGTCCTAACTTTCTACCTCATTTACCTTGCCTATATATGCAAGGTTACTTATTGTATTTACACACTCTTAATACTATATGATAGATATCCCATTGTGTTTATCATTTCACTCGTGGAAGGTTATCAATTTGTGCTTTCTGATATTGGCATTCTCCAACGTGGCATCAGAGCCATGAGAGCATGTTCCTTCTCACATTAAGGTGACTCTCACACATAGCCCTATCAATGGAGCATTATGGAGCCAAAGACACATTTCCATTACATTCAAAAGACCCAAGAATCAAAGAAATACCTTTCATTTCTCAAATTCAATAACATTCATTTTTTGCAATTTTTAAATTTCTTGTACTTATTGTATCATATAAATCTGTACAACACAAAAAAGTTATAGAAAAATGACTTTTTTGGCAAAGGACCAAAATATCCCTTTTCCCATCTACCCATTTGGGTTGAAAATTGGATTTTTGCAACCTATTGGCTTGTTGTGGGTCACCATCACAATTTGTATACATTTTTTTGCCATTTTGACATTGTTCCAATTGTTGGTTTCCTTTGTTGCAGGTTTCATGGGATATTTTTATGTTCTATTGGCTTGGTTTGTGGCACTTTTGTCAAATATTTTCTATCTGTAATATTATGTGTTAGTCTTTGTTGCCACACTTTTCTTGCTATAGATATCATAGATAAGCTAGCATTGTAGTTCATCCTTTGTAAGATTGCTTGATATTAAGACCTATCAAAATGATGATGAGGTATGAAGTATGTTACAAAGTGTACAATGACCTTGCTTATATAGGAAAGGTGAGGAATAGGATTAGACATGATTGTGACATGTGTCTTAATCCTTTGACATTGACAACTAACTCCTAACAACCTAGGAATGAAGCATTAAAAGCTAAAAAGATAAGATCTAGAAATGACAACTATGACTTCTAGAACGAATCTTATATCCTATGTAAACTTAACATGTTAATAAGTCCCCAAAGTCCCTAGTAAGATAAATTAATAGGTATAAGACACATGTTCACACAAATAGGTTTGTGGTACTTTTGTCAAATATTGGCTATTTGCAATATTATATGCGTTAGTCTTTGTTGTCACACTTTTCCTATTGTAGATATCATAGACAAGCTAGCATTGTAGTTCAACCTTTGTAGGATCTTTTGATACAAGCATCCAAAATCATTGGTAGGAATTTTTTTGGTGTATCACCTAAAATTTCAACACCCAGGTTATTATGCTCATTATGTCAAAGGACACTCTTGTCAAAGAAGGTACAAGGTAAAAAGGAATATTATGCATGCCACAACCCTATTGTTCTTACTTCCTCATGAATTACACTCATTTTTGTAGTTGGAAAACAACCAACATCCAATAGTTATATATTTCCATTGAGTGTAATCATCAAGCTAGCATCATTTGTGCTTGGTTTACTTGGATTGATAGCTACGAGGTTTTTTTGAGAAAATTTCCTGTCCAGGTGTGGAGAACTTGTAAATTCCTCTTGCACTAGCTCTCAATCTACGACCTTTTTTCACCCATTATAGGACATGCCTAAACTTTGGAGTCACAACCTATCATATGGAGAATCATGCAAGGTGTGAAGCCATTGGCAATTTCGTAGCCTAATCTCTCCTTTGTTGATAGGTTTAAATCCTTTGCATAGTGCAAAAATTTGTTGTAGAGTGAGCTATTTGTGAAGAGTGTACACTCTAGAGGTGTGAGAAAAGCCACATCCTCCTACACCCCAAAAGAATAGGTTATAAATTTATATGGGACACATGGTGTCATCATCAACATACTTGCATACGACTCGATCTCTCTAACATGACGATATCTCATATCAATGACTTTATACTTGGAAACAAAGAATCTTCCAAAATCCACCTCATATTTGTAGTTACATTAAATTATTATGATTAAGAGTTGATATTTGACTTGTGGATAACACTTTATGTAAATTTCCAAATTGATTAATCTAATCAATTATTTATGCCAACAATTAATGATTAAACTAACCGTTAGCTTAAACTGTTAGTGGTTTTCACTCACTATTAGTTTATTTTGTTTCATTTTAGCATAACTTGCAAATGGAAGATTGGATTTTAAAGTGTGAATATTCAACAGGAAGCCAATTCCATTTTAGAGACTTTAACATCAATATGTTTTGGAAATTGTGTTATTCATTATAAATTTTTTCTCTTCAAAGTCATAATTGTAAGCAAATTTTGATAGGGCATAACTTTCACCCTACTTATCGATTTTTTTTTTCATATTAGAATTTCGCAAGGAATTCAATTTTGCATGTAAAATTAAGATCTAGATTGTCATAATTCTATTTTATCAAAAATTTATAATCTCCATGAGTTATAAATGGAAGATTTTGGCATCCAATCTTCACAACTTGTAAAAATTTCATGCACATTGTTTTGGGGGGCTATGCTTTAGAAATAATAATTTTGGGGGGTTATACTTGCATTTCACATTAATATTTTTCTTAATTAGAGCATGCCTAGAATGCACAATGAAGTGAAAATATTGTGGGAGTAATCAATATGTGGATGAGCTTTCTCCTTATACCTCACATTCCCTCATCCAACTACTTTTCAGGATTACCAATCTTGAATCACTTGTTGCTACATTTGAATCTAGTATTGACTCATCCATGAGTTCTAGTGATTCTTTGCATAAATACATTATTATTGTTGTTCCGGATCTACTACATTGGGATGCATATCTACTAGATATCTCATTTTTGCTTGTATAATCCCACCTTTCAAACTTGGATGACACCATTAAGGAAATTCATCTTCTCTTTGATTTTAGCTTTAACTATACATTCATGGTCCCTATTATTGAATATATATATGGTGCTTGATCTTGATCCATCTTATCAGTATTTGTCACACATTAGCATTAGATATGAGATCATTGAGCATGATTCAAAGAAGATCATTGGCATCATTTTAGTTTTTGAATCATGTGCAAAATTCAAAGATATTGATCTTATTTTCTGCATATTCCTATCTAGAATGGGAAGTCATCTTACATGCATTAGTGGTGTTATTTCTTTCCAAGGGGATAAATGTTGTTCAAAAATCACAAATAATCTTCAACATCCAACATCGAGCATCTATCAACACTACAAGCAACATTTTGAGGGGAGGTTGTACGGTTTCTCTATTAGTTTTGGGAGGAATCATTTCCTCACATGAAGTTCATTACTTGATTTTTTTTTTTTTTTGGGGGTCCACATGACCTTCTCTCTTTTATTTCATATGGGGTGAACATTATTGTACTTATGTGATAGAATTAGTCCTTGGGGGTCATCATGGTTCCTTCTTTTATCTTATTCATTTGTACATTTTATTTTATTGCATCATTTCTCTTTTAGAGAGGGGTTTTATTTCCCACTGGGTTTTTCTCCTTTACTCCATTTTATGAGAAATTTGTACACAAGTACCTAACATGGTCTAGTACTTAGGAATCACCATTAGTACATACATTATTCCCTAAGTTGCACTTAAGGGGTTATTAGTGTAAATAAATTTATTATTCACCTAGTTAGCTAATCACCTTTCTAGGATTGACCTATTCACACTTATAGCTAATCACTTATTTCTCCTAGGTTGTGCTAATATTGCTTGATGCCTAATGCATCCACATGGACATGGAATATAATATTCTAGTATTAGAATATCAAGATTAGGGCCTCTAAAATCTTGTTCTTTAAGATATCAAATGCCTCTTAACATTCTATTGTCTAATTAAAATTTTCATTGTTCTTCTTTAATCATTATTAAATGGATCTTGTTATTGCTAATTTGAGAGGGTCAACCATTATTTCCTTTTTACAATGATTTATCTTATAAAGATACTAAAAATGTGCACTTCTTTAGAGTGAGTTTTATTTTAAGGCTTCTACATCTTTCTAGTGTTAACTATAAAACTTGAACATGATCCTTTAGTAACCCATACATTGTCTAGTCATCCAAATACACATTGAAATCATGGATGAATTCTATAAAAATATTTACCATGATCCTACTAAACACAAATGGGGTGTTATTAAGTCAAAATGGTATAATAGTAAACACAAATGACCCATGTCCAATAAAAAAGTGGTCTTTTCTTGATCCTCTTGAATTTTAATTTGGTGGTATCTAAAGAATTCATCAAAAAATAAATAAACCTTTGTCACTACTATTAATTCTAATAATTCTTTCATGAGAAGTGGATTATGTACATAGGATTTATTGAGTTCTCTGAAGTCTATACAAATCCTTATTTCTCTAAATTTTTTACGCTGAACCACCATTGGCATGATCTTGTCTATATCCTCCATTGGTTTTATTATCCCTCTTCCTAGAATTTTGTCCAATTCTAGTTTTACCTTGATTTTGACATTGGGTTCAAAAGGCAGGGCCTCTTCTTCTTTATTTTTATGTCATCTTTCACCTAAATTTTCTTTATATTAACCTCTTTGTTAATTCATTTTAGGTCTATGGATGTCCTAAAAAATATATCCTCATAATCTATTAACACCTCCAATACTTGTATGGCCTCCTTCTCTTTCCAATAGTTACCAATTCCAACTTATTGAGGGTGGTTTTAACACTTCCAACTTGATAAGAAATAACTGGTTATTGCTTCTCTTGAAAAGTAAATAAATTACTCCAAGGTTCCTTTCTAGTAAGGTCTTGATGACATGCGACAACACAATGTTCATTGTCAGCATATTTCACAAGGGATCTAGTTATTAGCTTTTCTAGAAAATGATCTTTAAAATATGCAATAAAAAATAATGATTCTAGCAATTCATTAAACATGTTGCATGTTCAAATCTATAGCAAATTTGTATCAATTTAATGCTCTTTTCAATAATTCCAAACTTGATTCAAATAAAATTCAAAAGATAGTGAGGGTAATGAGGAATTTAAATAAAACCTAAATCTAAATGGACAATGATAGGAATTTGTTTCACAAATCAGATTTGAGTATTTAAACAAAATCTTTCCAAACCACCATTAAAGTAAATAACAATTCACACATTTACTGTTAACAATGATGCAATCTTCTAGGAAAATAAAACAACACATAAGATTTTTAGATTTTATCAAATCAAAACGCTATCAAACATGTGTAGATTTGAGACAAAAACCTTACTTAATTCTAAAATAACTCACAAGATTACATTAATTTTCCAACTTAGATTAAAAATGAAACAATCATACCATTACCATGACACCAAATTATGATGCATGCAAAATAGGCATAATCCTTTGATTAATCAAAAAAATTAGATATCAACAAAATCAATAGGAAAATCCACATTGAGAGTGCATAAGTTTGTTTGCAAAAATTACATCAAAATTGGATCCTTAGAAATGATCTAAAATCAAAATTAAATAGAGATATGAGTTCCTATAATTGTGGATCTAACAAAAAGCTAACTAGAACTTACTCCAACACTCCACTTCTTAAGGCTGATGAACTTTCTCTTGTCACTAGTCATGTGGTTAGAGCAACCACTATCAATTACCCAAGCATCTTCTACTTCTTTTCCTTGAAAGGCAATCCATACAACCATTGATTTCTTATTATCCTTGTCAGCTTGCAAGATACCCAACTCTTTACATTTTCCAACATCACTTTTTTTGTCACCGAATTTCATGTGCTTTGTGGACATTGGGGGTTTGTTAAAACTTCTTCTCATTCCCTTCTTCCTCCAAAACTCTAATCCTTCTTCACTCCTAATTCACAGTAAGTATTGATCCCTACCATGTTTCCATTTTTGCAAACTTGTAGGGTTAATCCAAACTTCTTTTGATCCTTGTACATCTTTGGATATCCTAATCTTTCATTCTTCTCCATTTCCTTCTAATCTTCCTTTCTCTCTAGTTTGTAGAATTATAGATTTCTAATATGTTAGGAAAAATGCATCTCAACCTCACAATTACAAAGGTTACTATTTATAGCAATTTTACAATTGAGCACGAATGGGTCCAAAAATTTCCCCAAAACTATGGAATTTCCAAATAAACATGCTAGTAAAGTTTCAACCCAAGATCATGTCTTGATTTCAAGATATTAAACTTTCTATTTTGATAAGTTTCAAAGTCAAGTTTAAGGCACTCATAGGACATTTTTAGGCCCAATATTGGTCATAAATGGAAAGTCCAATCATATTTTTATAGAGTACTCCATGAGATTTCCAATATTTCAAATGGTTTGTCAATCAACCTCCCAAATCAAAAGTTATGGCCTTAAGAAGTTAGGCCTCTCAAATTGGAAAATGTGAAAACCTATTGGACATAGAAAAGAGTTGAAAGGAGGATTTACACAGGTTGGTGTGTGTTTTGACACATCATTGAGCATCTTCGATTGGAGATAATTTAAGCACCAATTTTGGGTGGTTTTACCTCATGGTTTTGTAAATATTGTTTGACAGTTTTATGTATCATATCTCCCATATATTAAGGGATTGAGATGAAATTTGTGTGTGAGTCTTATATATTTTAAGTTGTCTCTAGATCTTTGGTTAGTGATACTCTTGTGAAAGCTTGCTCTGCATGTATATTGTAATCTTGTTGATTTTGAATAATATATTCGACAAATTTTTGAGTATGGGGTTTTCTCCACATAAATCACTGTGTTGTGGCATGAATGAAATTTATGTTTATTTTTATTTAATTTTTATAACTATTGTATATATATTAATATTTTTGCATAACCCTCCTCTCAAGATTAATGCAGGAATTTGTTCTGCTACCTTAGCTTCCTTATACAATAGACTTCTTCCATTTCATTTACACTTTTGACATTAAGACCTTTGGTTCCTTGATCATTTTCTGTATTCCATCCAATTACCTTTTGGTACAATCTTTTTGAACTTTTGGACTTTTGTAGTTATTCCATTTTTAATTCCACTACTGACTACTAGTTCATCATCATATTCCTCTAAAGTTATCCAATGAATTTTCTACTATTTTCCAACTATCATTCAAAATTCCCTTTGGACTATGGAATGTTCCTACCTCTAGTTTTACATCCTTTACCCACACGTTTTCCCACATCCTCAACTCACTAATTTTTATCAATTTTGTGAAGTTTTGTTAGACTTTCAAGATTTCATCTCCATGTCTAGTTCTCACCTCCAATCCCATAATGAAACCTTGCATTTTCCCTACTCCCACACTGAACTTTTGCATTTATTCTAGATTACCTCCCTCATTCACTAGATCCTCCTAGAATGGCATTAATGACTAGATTTGACACTTGTAACTACTCTAAGAGATACTTCCTACCTAAAAACCATCATTGATATTGAGGGCACATATTCACATGCATTTGAATGGTGGATGATGAAGAATTCTAGTTTTCCATGAATATAGTGGTTGAGTTCTAGATACCAATGATCTTCATGCTAGCTCTAGACCACCCATTAATTATATTTCATGAGATTTTACTTCTCTTGCACACCGCATTTAACAATCTCTAATTCATTGTTAATTTTTACAAGTAATTGAGTGACCAAAAAATTAGTATATATATATATAAATAGGTTTTCTCTCCAAACAAAAGGTAGGTCATTTTTGCATTTCCACATGACTACAAGTGTTACAAATTGTTTACAGTTTCAACTCTTGCAAGTCAAGTTGTCTACAAACTAACACGTTTTATAAATCATGAGGAGACTATTATACTATTAGTTATGTCTATAACCAAATGTCTCCTTAGCCATGTTTGTAGATCTTCAAGGTAACTTATATGTGATTAAGTATGATAATATTCTAGAGTAGGGTCTCCTCTTGACATATTTGTTGGTATGATTGTAATAAGGATTTGATAAATGTTGGAGCATTTTAAGTCATTTAGATCTTTGTAATGGTCTCTTATTTATTCCATGTGGAGTTTTGTAGTTTGGAGAGATATTATTAAGTATGTTTAGTTGTTTGATATCATCTTTGGTGTATGCATATGCATAACTTATATTCTCATGTGATTACAATGTGTTCTTTCTCTTGGTAAACTATGGCTATACAACCCATTGTATTAGGTATCAGTCGTGGAGTTTTATGGTCAACCATACTATCAAAATGAAAAAAATATTTCACCAATAGTTAGAAGTAGGCTAGTAGTCTATATGTACCACTTGAGACTCCAAGGAAGCATTTATAATGAGCCACAATAGTTATTATCCTAAGGAATCATGTTTTTGTATGTATGTCTTGCATTTATGCAATGATTTCATATCAACGTTAAAGAGTTTTATGTGTAGTAGGTTAGTCTATGGTCAAGTGATAACTTATGGGATCAAGTGTACATTAGATACTACTACAAATATTTCAATTTGTTCATATTTGGTTGTAATTAATCATTTTAAGAATACCTCTATGAACATACTCCTAGATCTAGCTGAGCCCAAAGTGAAGGAGAGGATATTCAATCTTAGCAATCATCCTTAAATCACTCACACTCTATTGGTGAGTTGATCAATCCTCCTTTAGGAAAAAATTTCCCTAGCCCTAAAGTAGATTGATTCTTTTAGGAGGGTGAGAAACAAATTTTGGATCCAATAGAATTAAGGAAAACCATATTCTTAGTGGCTTCCTTGGTATCTTTAGTAAAGATGAGTAGCTTAGTCTAGTTCTTCTCTATTGTTGGAGTGATAGGTGCTTCTAGTTTGTCACTATTTGATGAGGTTTCTCCTTCATTCTTTCTTCTACCTTCCTTATTTGTCCTTGGTATCTTGGTTTATTTTTCTTAAACTCTTGGCACTATTTCCACAATAACTTCCTATTATTTTACTAATTTCCTCACTCTACCTTCATCCCTAGGAAACTCAATATCAAAGAAATATTTGCCCAAAAAATTCACATAAAAAATAAAAATTCTCTTCTCCTTGCATTTTCCTCCATTTGAAGGGTCCATTACATATATCTTTTGGAGAAACTATATTATCAACTTAATCAACATAGAGGGTGATTCTTGGATTGGGGGATCACTTTTCATAAAATATTTTCATTTCAAGAGATGGAACTTTTGTTAAATCATTATTAGTTAGTGAAATATCATCAAATAATGTGGATTTGTAACATCTTTATTCAAATACTTTTTTTTTGTATCCATATCATCAAGTATTTTATTTATATCTTGGTTTCCTCCACTTTTCTTCCTTTCTTGTAATTGAATAATTTCAACATTTCATCCTTCATAGGATTACACTCCTACTTACTACATCATATAAATACTATGTAGCAAAAATTCAGATGTTTTAATTTATAAATTGGTCTTATCAACCTTGTAAACACTTCATTAATGGTGAATTTTAGCCTAGACAATATTGAAGTAGAATTTTATTTTTGAGTTATAAAATCAACTAGTGGAACACCCTTTCTTCTACACCTTGGTTGAACACTCATGTTTATAAGAAATCCCTTGTCCAACTCAATATTTTCTTCATATTCCTTTAGTTTTTCAACTATTTGTATTATATTTTCTTTAGCTTTTTTTATAAGGGTGATTGATTACTCTAATGTTTCATTGTTATTGAGAAAAAAATTATCTTTTTATCCCTCTAATTACATATTTTATAAACCCTTGGCATCAAACCTCTTCATGCACTCTAAAGAGTCTTCTCTAGCCTTTTCTATCCTTATGTATTATTTTCTCTCTTGAATCTATTTTAGTCTTTTTTCCTCCTCCATGTTCATTTCAACTATTATCTCAATCTCTTCAATAATTTCTCCCAATCTCTTTCTATCTCCTTGCCCATGGGTGTTTTTGGTTTGGTGTTATATTAATCATTTTATCCATCCCTAATGGATCAATCCAGACCTACTTTAGTGATTGCATATTTTCAAGATCCCTTTAGGATCTCCCCATTTAATTTGTTACCCCCTGGGTTCCTAATCCTTCACCACAGGTTAGTACCTAGAGTGCACTACTGTATAACATCAAAATCAATTCCATTTTATTTTTAATTATTTCTCTTTGAAAGTTTTCTCATTGTAAAAACCATCCCAAATTTAGGCCCTCTATTTTCCACTAGCTACTATAATCTCAACAATGAAATAAGATGTTGACAAAGAACACACATATTAAAGATCTGATTTATTTCAACATGAGTTTTGTATTTTACCCTAGTGTGATGGATAGGGAAGAGAATCAAAAATTGTGTGGTATATTACAAGTTAGTGTGGTAGATTCCAACATGCATGAATAAAATTAATAATTCATACATATATTAGATTCAAACAACCTTCATATAATTATTAGAACCTGTGGAAATACATATTCATCGATTCCTCAACAAATATTCATGTATATGTATATATATATATATGTATATATACATACATGTATGTATATATACATATATGTATGTATATATATACATACATATATATACATACATATATATACATACATATATGTATATATACATACATGTATGTATATATACATACATATATATACATACACACACACACACACACACATATATATATATATATATAATATCTTAATATCTCATAATCTTATCTATCTCTTCTATCACATTTCTTACACATCACATACATTTATTGCATAAATCTCTTAATTTGTCATACTCTTATCTCTCTCTTCTATCACATTTCTTACATATGACATATATTTCTTATATATACTATATTTGTTCCATATCATATCTTCTATTCCTATATGGTACATATATTTTCATGAATATATATGGGGTTTATCCCTCTTCATGCTTATTCATTAGTATGCATTTACGTAGGTTTTGCTGGTGCTCAAAGATATTGGTTCACAAATCCTTAAAGTTAAGCCTTCTCTAAGTGCTAGGGGTACAAAACTTAGGGAATAATAAATCACACTTATGATCGTGCAATACAAATATGGACCAATATACTAAGGTGGGTAAGACCTTCTTTAACTTTAGGAATTACTAGGCCAAGGGGGTCTTCCCTAAGGTATTATGTCATATAAAACTATACGAAATGGACATATACTTTGATACAAATCACACACAACACATTGTATGCTCCAGTTTGTTTGTCATTAAGTATTTGTATTTTGGTTTGTTAATACAAGGTTATGCACTTTCATAAAGTAGACAAACAACCATGTAAAGTGTTTGAGAATGTGGCTTTGACAACCTCTAGTGCTCATATGCACATCTCGACATGGAAGTAAATCAAATGTAATCAACATAAAATAAAATGAAGTTTGAGTTTAGTTGTTTAGTGTGCTAGTGTGATGAAAGGTTGAGCAAGAAGCATATGGGAGCATAAATGCAACCAAGTGAACATAGTTTGAAAGTTTCATACACCAAAGGATTCAATAACTACAATCCCCTTTGTAATACCTTAACCAAGATATTACTAAAGATTATATCCTTTTAAATTCACACATAAGCTAGGATTTATGCATGTGGGAAAACATATATATGAAATTTGCATAACATCAAGATGAACATAACTTTATTATCTATGAAAAAGATCATATATTCCCTATATTAATTTGAAAATATACCTTTCAAAATATTTACAATTATTTTACAACCATCTAGATGAAATAAATAATTAGGATAAACACTTGAATCACTAGAATGTGACAAAGAAGACATAACATCATTAGGAACATACAAGATACTGAATCTACACATTTAACTTGATTTTCTAGGCTTACAATACTTCTTACACCTTTAGGAAAAAATCCAAACCATTACAACATAAAAATACCTTAAACTTTTCACTAGAGATGAACCCTAATAGCCTAGAAATCTCTTCCTTTCGTTTTTCTCTACAACCTACTTTTTTATCCCTTTAATGTTGAAAATATCCAAATATATATCACTTGACATCACTTAGTGGCCTTGGGAAAGGGAGATTCTCATTTGTAGTAGTAGATGTTTCTCATGCATGCATACATCATCAATCCTATGCATTCATACACAAAATCATATCTCAAAAGCGCCCATTAGTACTTAGACTCATGGGGGTCTTCTTCTCTTTGAATGTAACCACCTTGGTAATTAATGACATCCTTTATTTTTTAATTATGTAGGGCAATGTAAAAATATGCAAGGACACCCTATTACACAAGTGAGGACCATTGAGAGTTGCAAGGATTAACTCTAGATGCTATGGCATCCTAGATATTGGAAGAAGGTAGGTAAGAGTGAATGGGTGAGATTATCAACACTTTTTGTGTCACTTTGAAACCTATCAATGCTTTGGGAAGTTTGAAAACCTTTTGAAATATTGATTCCTTTGAAACCTGTTAGAGATTTTGACCATTTTAAAAATTGGTGATTTTCAACAATTATCTTTAGCCCAAAAACTCTATTAGCATTTTGGTTATTTTGTGGACTTGTGTGAAATTTTCAACATATTACATTAACTTGGCATTTTCTGGAGCTTTTCAATAGTTTTAGCCAACCTAAAAACTTGTGTTAACATATTGGTGATTTCGCTAACCTACGAACTCATTGATAATTTAGCTTGGCGATCTCTTAGAACTTTAGGATTGTAAAAAGCCTTGTTAATGGTTTTAGAGGTTTGTGAACCTTGGAAAATCTCTTCCACTTTTCTTGTTGGCACTTTGGTGAGTTTCAAACCTTTGAAAAGTGTAATAGATGAGAGAAAAAGAAAATTTCAACATTTTGGATGTTTAGTGAACCTTGAAAACTTTTGAAACTTTTCTTATTAGCACTTTGGGAATTTAGCAATCTTATGAAAATACCAATAGGCCAACACAACTCCACACTTATGACCTTTTGGATCTTTGAAACTTTCCACACCTGAGGGGAAAATGGAGGATGATGAAGGGAAACGCTCAGACAATTTTGACCAAGGGAGCCTAATTGAAAATATCTTAGGTCAATTATATATGATGGCAACACACAAGGGAAAGTGCAAATAAGGACCAAGACTAGGAAAAATTTGACACTACAAAGTTGGGCACCAACAAGTGCCATAGGTTGGATGTATGTATTATATTGTTGTTTCCTTGGCTTGCATTGAGTTAACTTGTTTTGTTTTTCTTGAGGATGTGTTTTCTTGTTGCATGCCTTTGGAGCCCTTGCAATTTTTCACCATTGGCCACCATTAGATCACCCTTTTAAGTTTTCAATGTAATGGGAGTGGTATTCCATTCCTTTATATGACTCACTCTTCTAATTCAATATTGAGGGGAGGCTCAAACTTTAAAGGTTGAAGATTCAATTTTCTTGAACACATCACTACTCTAGCATAAACCCATATTGGCCCATGTCTGAAGTGTTTGAAATTTGGTACTTTGACGTAAAGGTAGAAATAACTAGATTATTTGTGGTCCAACACCATCATCGATACTACTTAATTTTTGTAAATATTTGATTGATAATTGACAAAAAATTGAGACAACTATGTGGCCATGTTTTCCATAGTTATCTAACTCTTTGCTTAGATTAAGCAACACCTTTCCATATTCCCTATCAAATTCAAGTGGTTAAGTATTACCACCTACTTTGCTAAGTGAGCCTACCTCAAATCCATACTTCACTACTTAAAGGTTCTCAATTGTGTCTCAAAAGTAAAATTCCAAGCCTAATAACCTAAAAATTAATCTCAAAAGATCATGTACATTAAAGAAGATGGCTAGTGTCTTTCCTCCATTCTAGATGTCATGCATTTTTTTAACAAAAGCCACTAGCAGTTATTTTGTGGGTTTTGTTAGGAAAATAGTGTTTCAACCTTGCAATTACATGAGGTTTCTATTTATAATAAGTTTACATTTGAGATCAGATTGATGTGAAATTTTCCCCAAAGCTTCAGATTGAATAAATAATCATTCTTGTAAATTTTCATCTTAAGATCATGTCTGGATTTGAATATATTAAAGTTTTCATATTTTAAAGTTTCAAAGTCCATTTTGAAGGCCTTAGAGGCATTTTTTGGGCTTGAAAGTGGTCGCAATTGGCATAGTGATCTATAGCTTGATAGAGTGCTTCACGAGCTTTTTCACCAATTCAAACAGTTTGTCAATCGGACGCTGGATCAAAAGTTATTGCCTTTGGAAGTTGGGTCCTTTCAAATTGGAGATGTAAAAACATGTTGGACACATAAATAGTTGTAAATGGGGAGTTACATGTGGTGTGTATTTAGACACATCATAGACATATGTTATTGGAGATAAGTATATTGGCACCACTTTTTATGTGGTTTTAGCTCATGGTTTTTTAATACCATTTGACGGTTTCATGTATTGTATCTCCTATGTATTAGGTGCATGAGATGAAGGTTGTGTGTAAGAGTCTTATAGCTTTTGAGTTGCCTCTGAATCTCTGGTTGGTGATACTCTTGTGAGAAAGCTTTCTCTGCAAGTATATTGTAATATGTTGATTTTTGAATAATATATTGGGTAGTTTTTGGAGTGTGTGATTTTTCTCTCGAAAGGGTTTTCCCCACGTAAATCACTATGTTGTGGTATGAATATTATTTATGTTTTATGTTTTTGTAACTATATAGTGAACTGGAAATTTTTTGCATGACTATCCTCTCAATATTAGTGTAGGAAGTCATTTTTCTACCTTAGCTTCCTTACAATTTCATCCCTCAAGTTCTTCAAGAGGGGATATAGGCATCTCCAAATTATATACTCCAAGGCTAATTCCACCTAGCTCTCTTGGCCTCAAGCTAGAGCAATATTCAACTTGTACATCAAATTGACTTTACACCTATTAAGTTGTAATTATTTTTTTCTTCTCTTAGCATATGCATAAAATCTTTGTGAGATTTCTCAAACCCTAGTGGAAGGATTGGAAATGGCATGTCAATATGGCCTTGCACAATTATTCTTCAAAGAAAGGTTACCAATGGTTCTTTCTTCATCTACCCATGATTTAGAAAATGAATACTAGATGGTCTCTTGAATCACCAAAATTTTATTTGGGCCAAAATATTTCACATCATCTATAAGGCTATTGTGGAGCCTAAAATTGTGTAGTTTTCTTGGTGTTTTTATATTAGGGCTACCTATTACTATCTACTTGATTCATCTTAGAGTTTCTAATCTAAGGTGTTCTTTTTATGAAAAAATTAAAAACTCTTCTTCACATTTTTTAGGTATTGCACCTTTACCCAAGATGCTTGGTATTGGATACATGATTTTTTATAATCCTTAAGGCCATAATTATTCATTGGCATAATGCCATTCTAAGTGACAGGGCCACATTTTATGACGAATTCTACCAACTATGACATGCTTTCATACTTAAGATTCCTTTCTACATCTGGAAAGATAGAAATGCTACAATATTTGCTAACACTATTATAGATATTGATTTCACTATTCATTCTCAACTACTAGTTATTTGTTGTAACATACCCTGTGTTAAACCTAAAGAATTTTCCATGTTCTTATCCACATGTAAATTTAATATATGCTTGCAAAATATAGAATTAAAATTTCTTTTGTAATTCAATTTAATAAAATGCACATTTGGAATAAACCCTTTCCAAACTCCCACTACATTTTAATAATTAAAGATGCATATTCAAAATTAACCCCATTTCAAATTTCCATTTCATTTTCATAAAGTGCATTACATAATTTCCAAGTAATGATTATATATTACATACTTCCATGTAATGATAAAAATTTTCCAATTTAAAATTTCTCAATAAGAATAGAGATACATATTTGCATACATAGCTTCCATGAGCTTAACAAATTAGATATACAAATGGTTCAGATGTCCCTACCTGGGCATACATCCTAGATGTCCCAAGCATTGGTGCATACATTCTAGATGTCCTTGTCACTAGTGCATACATTCTAGTTATCCCCAATATTGATGTGTACATCCTCAAATCTTGACCTTTGATTTTATGAGGGAGAACATCACTCAAGTGATTTTCTACTAACCATAAACTTACTGTAGTCCCCTGCATATCTACCGAACTGGTAAGATGGCCCTACCCTTCAATGAAGAGATTGGTTTGATAACCTCATAATTTTGGCCTTCTTGAGCATAGTGTTGTGTCCTATATATCTAGAGCTACCATAGGTTTCTCTACCTAGAATACAATCATGGATCGCAATGAACTGATAGTGTAAACAATGGCTACTTACACTACTTTGGCCAAAGAATTCAACACCTAGTACTTCGAGTGCAAGTCATCTATCCACCCACTCTTTATCTCAATTTGGTATTAAACATTAAAATAACACACATTCAATCTAAGGTGATGACATAATAAAATGTTCATAAAGGTTATTCACTTAACCATGGATTACCCTAACCCTAGAAATAACCAAGACTATAACAAACTAGTTACTCGGTTACACCCTTTCCCATAAATTACTCTAACTCCAAGAATAACCACACTAATCATACATTCACACATACTAGTGTCTAGCTAGGTTATCTCCTTTCCCATGAATTATCCTAATCCTAGGAATAACCTAATTAACCACCCTGGGTAATCATAACATTAAATGACTCTAGTCAAAACTATGATCACAACTTTAAGTGCCTTCTTTTCAGAAGTATGACCTCATCAATAAATGACCTCATTCTAAACTACAATCTCATCAATAAATGACTCCATTCAAGAGTAAAATCTCAATAATAAATGACTTAATTAAATATATAATCAACAATCAAATGATCAATTAGATCATATAGGTTAATCCCAACCTATTTTCTTATTCAATAATCAAGTAAACAACCCAACCAAATAGGTTATTCCCAACCTAGGGTTTCAATCAAAAGTAATGTAACAATCATGTGATCATAAACAAATCATAAAAACCTCTCTTTTGAAATATGCCTCAAATATTCACATGTTTACTATATTTGTATAAAATCTGGAGGACAATAGTCTGGGAAGAGTTTGTGTTTTTGCACCTATAAGTCCTCTACTCGTTACGACTTTGGGTTGCTGGTACATGAATCCTCTTCTAGAATTCCATGAATAAGAATAGACTCTTAATCAGAAAATAATAAAATAACATATTCATAAAATATGTTTTATCAACCCTTATTGTTGAATATTGAAATAACCATCAAGTAAACACCCTAACTCTAGGGAAAATGCTCTCTTCCTACTTTCAAGGAGATATGAATAATCAATCAAGTATAGCCTATCAACATGGTTTGCACGAAAACACAACCTATCAATGATGACATGACTGTCATGCCATCATTCTCGTTGCAATACTAACCTCTTGATCCACAAAGGTTTACCTAGCATCATTAGCTAACAAATCAAGATAGCAACATATTCCATATTTCACTTTTCACTCAACATCCACATAGTCTTAATGAACTAAGTATAGTTTTAATAGCATTAAAGCCACACATGCTTTGACATAATGTAAATGTATTCCCAAAATAAGAGGGTTTCACTAATTCAAGATTCAATCAAGAATCGCATAAGATTATTCCATACTAGGTAATAACTAAGTTCATAAGAACAAGCATATCAAGCATTTCCAAAGGCAATCTTTTCTAAAAACAAAGGCATTATAACCAAATAACCTTTTAAACACAAATAATAGAGTCCAATAGAATTCAACATGCCTAGATATAGAGTTCCAACTGATATGGTTGCTTTCCAATCTCAACCTCCACAACCACGAATATTATTCTTTCTACGTTCAACTAAACTCCAATTTTGCCCCCCTCTCAAGAATCCTCAACAAAATTAATTCACAAACAATTCTCTCTCTCACTAAAACTCTCACAATAATGTTTGCACAAAAATTACAACATAATAACAATAGAGAAATCAGAATGAGAAGTGTAACAAATGTTAGAGAGAGCACCTCTATAAATACTAAAATTTGAGCTTCCAAAGGCTACAAACAAGCTAGTACTTTTGCCACCTTCCTACTCACATGCAACAACTCAGCTGAATAAACTCTCAGATTGCAACACATAATAGTCCTCATATTTCGAATTACATGGAATGGCCGAGTCGACCTCATGCTGGTGACAACAAGACTTCCTTTAACTAGGTCAAGCACATTTCAATACAAAGCTACAAGTTTCCTATATGATTTGTAAGTCGATTGGCTGAACTTATATTTCTGCCAACACTACATTGACTGAATTTTACATTTATCAAAATGTTATACATGTACATGGTGCAGGTTTAGACTTCTTTTTGCTTCCACATTCTACAGATTTGGTGCCACATATTCACCTTTTAGTGCCCTATGTTATAGCCCAGCCAAAGACTCTTTCAATATGGTTAATTATGATTTTATTCCTCTTGCAACGTATGAACTATATTCCTTCTTCCATGCGTGGGTTATAAGTCTTTATTGACTTATTCTAACTTTGCTTTATGCATAGTTTTCTCACACATCATTGTGCGTGGCTAATATTTTCAATAATTTATAACATGTTGCATCACCTATCATGATGCTGCCTTTATGCAGTTACATATTCTTTTATTTACATTCACTTTTCCCTACCTTACAAGTTCACGCAGTGTTTTCCATAATAGTAGCGGGTTTAAAGCACTTTTCCCATATTACATTCAACACTATTTACTTGTCATAATGTTGGCTTTTGTTAGCATTTGAATTACTTGATCTATTTTGCTCCATTCCAACGTTATAACTCCGCTTTCATGCCTATGCGTGGCTTTTATGTTTATAAAGTTCTAAGCCATGGTTTATAAATCCATAGACATTATTCACTTGCTACACTTATATATGTGTGGGCAATACTTATCATTATATCATTATTGTACAGCCTGAGTTGGCCTAATGGTGAAGAACTTGTACTCTTGAAAGAGAGGTCACAAGTTCAAATCCTGCAGGGGGTAAAGTATGTACACCTCATATTGTGGAGCACGAGTTGGGTGCCTCCCTCAGATTTGGGAGTATGAGGAGTCCCATATATACTGTAAGCTGTCTGTAGACCCAAAAACAGACTGGTATTCGTGGACTATAAAATAATAATATTATTATTATTATTATTTTGTTTGCCACGTAGCCTATTATTGTTTTATATATAGTTTTATATATAGTAAATGATCTGCAAAGATATCAACACATATATACCTATAGCGCTTAAGGGAGAAACTTTGACGCAAGGCTATGTGGCAAACAAAATGAATGCATATTTAAATCTTATAATGATAAGTATTGCCCACACATATATAAGTGTAGTCAGTGAATATATATATATATATATTATAACGTCTTTTTGTTATAATATATATACATTATATGTTTAAATTTATAAATGTTAATATGATTGACAATTGAATATTTATATAGACATACAATATATATTAAAATATTCAATTGTCAATCATATTAACATATATTCATTTAAACGTATAATAATATATATGTATGTATGTACGTTTATACTATTACGTACGTATATACATATATAATATTACATACATATATCTCGTTATTTTAATATCAAATCACACACACACACACATATTCATTGATCGGTGTTTATACACAAAATTTACACACACACACACATATCCTCTTGCATATGATTTATTTGTGCATGGGTATGCGTAAGTATTTCTACTTACGTATATGCATGCACGTATACACTCACATGCACGAGTTATCGTTATATATACATATATAAATCCCATGTATATATATTCATTGATCAATAATATATAAACATAAATACACAAATTAGAATTCAAAGTCAATACAAAGATTTAGTCACATAGTTCAAACATACTTGAACAATAATGAAATCAAGACCAACAAACTAAGACCAATTCAAATCATACTCAAACTATTACCAAGGGTTTACTAACTCGACTCAACTTTAACCAACTAAGATGTGAGTGTGTATGCTCAATTAGGCTCATTAAGGGTTACCAGACCAAATTCTTCTTCTGAGTGATACTCCCCCTCTCGTACCTAAGGGCTTGACTCCTTCCTACATCCAACTTAGTGCATCACAAAGGTAGTTAGTCGTTCATATGCAATTCATTTGCATCATCAAAAGCATTTAAGTAATCATATTGCATTGATCATTCATTCATCACATTTTGCATTAGTGTATACAAAACATAATTATAAAAGCAATAACATCTTATTGCATATTTTTGTATTTCATTCACCTATTTATCACATTATTTACATTTATCATCATTTTTACTCAAGCAAGTAAAAAGTAACTTGGTAACTATGAGAAGGGGTGTAACATTTGTAATGTGCTTATGCATATTTAATTTTAAGCTACCAAGATTGTGTTAGAGCTCAAACATTTATAAAACTTGATGGACCACAAGAGTAATGCCCCTTGCATAGTGGCTAGAGTGTCTACCTTCACCAACTTGCACCAAATCACCCCATTGGCCCAAGAGATGCAATTATTCGAAGTCCACTTATTGCCATTAGAAAAGTTATCAAAGAGCAACCTTTTGATCACCAAGGTTGGCGGTCCCCACCTCCACACCAATCCTCCACATCTTCTTAGTGACATGGGTGACCCACTCATGATCAAAGTAAATTCACTTGATTCCAATTAGCTCTCTTTTTAGAACTATCTAGATTTTTGAATAGGAGGTTCTGGAGGAGGAAGAAGTTGCTAGTGATGGGTGGAACCCTATGGATGCTAGGAGAGGTTTACAAGGTGGTGGGTAGAATAATTTTGATGATCAACACCCTCCTACTTATAAAATTGCCCTTGCGACTTGATGCTTATTTCATTTTATGTAATTTGATTATGTGACAATTGTCCTTTTTGAAATTGTAGACTTTCTCACTTTGTGACTCATTCCCTTTTTCAAACTTTATATTTATATTTTTTTATCTTTGACTTTACCAATTAACCATTCTTACTACTTTTTGAAAATTTAACCACATACTTTAACATATTTATTTCAATATATAATCTTTTTATTAAAAAAAAATCAATAATCATAAAATGACTCCAATTCACATTGTGCCCTAAATACCATGAAACCTGATCTTAATGGCGCAATGTTCATAACTTCCTAATCTGAAACAAACTCTGATCACTGATAGGATGAATAGGCCGACTATCGCAAAGTGGCCGCGACTACAAAAACAGTATGAGCTTGGAGGTCGAAATTTCTAAATACAGGCGGTCTTTCCCATGACCGGCCATTCGATCTCCTTAACTCGGGCAGATAAAACTCATCCCGCGAAGCAGATCGCACAAACATTTAAGTCCCTTACAAGGTCGCGTTTTTCATATAATACCATGGCATCACGATTAGGAGGAATCTTTGCAGGGTTGAATTACTTAAATCGCGCGAACTTTCAACCATTTCCTGGCTTCATTACCTGTCGCACGATTCTTCCTTCATTGCCTAGTTGAAACCCTGATATTGCGTGATTGTAATGACATTTCCCAGCTCTGAAACCTCCCGCCCGCAATTTTAGACTCTAGCGACTTGGACTTTCTGGTAGTTGCGATTTTTATCTTAAATTATTAGGTTATACTTCCTAAATCACGTGATTTGAAAGTCTCTGCCTAGCTAACACTTAGAATTTGCATCTTTGCCCGATAGCCACTTGATACGTTTCAGTCCTGAGTTATGCGGTCTCCTTGATTATGCCGCCATTGGGGCCTGAGTAGCATTACTGAGTATTACCTACACATTGTCTTTAGGACTCTGATCTGACTGCTGCTTTTTTTTTTGCTTTGTTTTTGTCTTTTTCTACCATTCTACGACCTGGAACTTGGAAGATTGCTCCTACTCTGAAATGCCCTTATTCTGCCTCTCGAAAACTGCGTCTGTTGTTCGTATGCTATATTTGCCTTCATTTTGTCGTTTGTTACTGAGAAGGGCGGACGAGAACAACACAATGATCTGCAATTGTATATCTCTTTTTTTTCCCTTTAAATCAAACTAGACCTCACAATTTTTTTAGGTTAATCATGATGTTTTTACACATATTATTATTGGTTACAAGTTTCTTTCATTTTTTAAATATTATTTTACAATTATTATATGTTTTTACATGTCGTAGATTCTCTTACATTTCTTATAATTTCATAGATATTCTTATACTTAGTATAATAATATAGATGTTCTTACACATGTCATGATATAAATTCTAATTGAGTCTGTGTAATATGTAAGGAATCTCGATGTAGCTTCATATTTACAATACATAAAAAATATTAAATACAATGTAACCCACATTTGTAAGGTGTACAACACCTAATTCTAACAACACAATCTTTCAAGAATGTTACAACAATGTTGAAGAGTGAAGACCCACTTCAATATTATTTGAAGGCTAACTTGTGTTCGATCCTCATTGTAGACATGATTAGTCAAACCCACAATTTCCAACATAGAATCCCTTACTTTGTTAGACAAGACCATAAATTCTAGAGGAATTCCTAATGCATTGAGATTATATTTGTGTGCAACCCTACTATTTGTGCATCAAAAGAGAGTAGTAATTCTTGTGCCAATTACAATGTATGTGAGTTTTTCTCTTTAAATACCACCCAACAAGTAGCCCATTCATTCACATGGGTGAGTTTGCCTTGTTGCTTACTAGATGTGAAAAGTTTTTCCAAAGTGACAGGGCCTAGATACTTACTTTCAATGCACATAATTAATCTGTGTTGAATATGGGTCTCTTTCCTGGCCTTGAAATTTTCCACCTCTTCTAATAGTTTTCCAAAGTGTGTATTGCTAAACTTCATAGCCTAGCTAACCATGTTTGGAATATCCTAATGATTAATATAAGGAAGACATGACTCTAGAATTCAAAATAATCAACCCTTGCTTTATCTAAAGTAACTTCACCATGTGGCATAGTCATGCTAAGCACCATTCAACCTCTAGGAGCATCAAATTCAATGTGATATATCATATGGGGTTGGTCCTAGGAATCTTTCATCTCATATGTATTGCATCATAAAAAGAGGATTAAAAAAGCATCAAATAATCTGATGACATCCCATACTTTATTGTGATAGTACCTCAAGGGATCATTCTTTGCTTGGAATTGCCCATGTAATGCTTGATCTCCAAATTTACATCACAAAAAACCTTTAAAATTTGATTTTCATATCTCACATGAATCCAATACATGAAGCAATACTTCATGTTCAATGGTATTGATGATGCAATTAAAATCCACTATTTAGGATAACAAGTACCATGGCCACTTGGAAACTCAATGACTACACCTACACCACACCTAGATGTATGAGAGCTACTATTGAAATGAATATCCCATACTTATATTTTGGGTCACTTGATGTTTATTCTTCTTTGATGTGGAGTTTTATTTTAGCAACTTTATTTAATGACATAAGCAATTATGTGTTTGATCTAATTTCTTCATACATTGCCTTACCTTTAGTGTCATTAGACCTCTAAACAATTGACCTACTTTTAAGTTCTAGTTGTAATTGAATCATGTTATTTCTCATTAGTACCATTATATATCACCAATCTAATGAAATGATCCCTCCAAGGTCATGTTTGAATTATTGGGATAAGTATTTTATAATTTTATAGGAATCCACAATTTGAATAGTCATGATGATCTTTTGGTAGGGTAAGTAGTACGAGATAGGTCACAACATCTTTGATTTTCCCAACTAGGGGTATAAAATTTGTTTCGATTAAAAAACAAACTCTGGAAGTCCTTGTGCATGACAATCCAAGTGCCTTCATTACTTTTTAAGTAGCATTATGGTATTAGAAGATCCTAAGTCTAGAATGTAGTTATTGATTAGATAATCATTTACTATTAGATAAATGTAAAAAAAAATGGCTTGTCATTTGTAAGACTAGAGTTAGCTAGTCCTTGTGAATTGTCACATTGCTTTTCATTGATATCCAATACGAGTTTTTCTTTTTGTCCTAAGATTTTATTTAAGATTTCTAGTGGAGAGATATATGCATGTTTATCTTCCAAATCACCTACACTATCATATTACTTGGATGAAGTATTAAACTTACCTTTTATAATCACACTAGAGGAAGATGAATCAATATGGATTGATGATCTTTATTCTCCATGTTTTTCCTTTCCTTTGTCATTAAATATCTTGTTTAAATTACAAGAGATTGACTAGTAACATAATCTTCCTCTCTGGAATTTGGTCCAACATTTTGTTGACCAATGAATTACTTGTTTCAACTAATTGTGTATTAGCATTAGCATTTGAAGTTTATCTGACAAGCATCTTTTGGGATTGCATCATTGCTAGTCATGTCTTCCCTTCATATTCATCACTATTATAGAATAAATGAAATAACACCATTACTTGATAATTTTCCAAAATAGTGTATGGTTAAAATGTTAAGCAAATATCATTTGTAGATAGTGAGATATTAAAGTTTCAAGGTTCAATTTTTTTTATAAAAATATTCAAATTGAATTTTGGACCCTTAAATAAAGGATTTGGGTGGTCAAAAGTGGTTAAAAATGATCGTTTCTTGATTTGGAACAAATATGTCATAGAGAACTTTAAGCTCTATAATTTTTTTAAAAGGAGCTCAATCAGGTGCCTAGATCAAAAGTTGTGGCTCCTAGAAGTTGAGTTATTTTTGGGCAGGAGTTGCAAATTTCAAATTTTTTTCTTGTGGGCACCAAAGGGCTATTTATGACCTTTTTTTGAGCATTTTTTGATAGTGGTGTGATGATGGGAAGGTTGTAAGTCATGAGGAAGGAGGGAAAGTATGATTTGAAGGTGGATTCGAAGAAATAGAAGGAAAAAGGCTCCATAAAATAGGGGAAGGAAGTTGTAATGTGTTGCAGCCTATGAGGATTTCATCCTTTGTTTTGTTTTGTTTTTTTTTTTTTTAATTAATATGTTTTCATTTCAATAAAAGAATACTCATATCTTTATGTGAGAAATTTGTATGGTTTTGTGTTGTGCAATTTCCCCCTTCATCATAAGGTGAAGGTTGTTGCTAATATTTTAAAGGATCTTGGTGCAAAGAAGTGACTAGTCAACTCTTGTGTTTCAATTTAGGGAGTTTATAAAGGGTTCCTCCTCTCTCCTTGTCTTGTGTGTTGGTGGGGAGAATGTTGTTAAAGAACATGTGCTTAGTAGGGAGGATAAGATATGAGAGGTTCGGTTTCTTTAGAATCCTTATTAGATATCTATAGAAGAAAAATCTTGTTCTTCTTACATTTCAATGGTCATTGGTATGGGAAATTCATCTGATATCAACACTGGGGTAAAAGGATAAACCTGTGTCACACTTTTGGCTAGCTAAATAGTTCTAAGTGAAAGACCTAAACTGTTTCAAGTGAAATGGTTTCACCTAAAACTACATGGCATATATGTGGCACATATAGTTTTGGGCAAAACACTTTTGCCTAAAACTATACAATAAATTTTTTCTTTTTATATTTTTCAAATGGGCCTCAATTTACATGTAAAGTTTTAGATGATTTTTTTTTATTGGAAGGCTTTCAACCTATAAAAGATTTGGTCAAAACCATCTATGTGGCATCCTTGTTGGCAACCACCTCATCCCTTTTCAAAATTTTCTAAAACTTTCCACTTGAACATAATATTTCTTTAGTTAGAATGATTTTTTTCAAAAAAACTAAAAATGGTCTTTTGTAGAGTGCAAACTCAAGAATTTAAATATATAACTTTTTTGATATTTTGATTAGTTATAATATGTTTTATTTTTAAATAATGCCAGTAGGTTGTTATAATAAAAATGAGGCTGATTAGAAATTTTTAAAAATACTAAAACATATTAAAATATTTTGAAAATATATGGTACATTAGAGGATAGAATCTTATCCAAAAGGGTATAATTTGTTTTTTGAAAATGATAAAAAAAGAAGACAAAAGTTGACATCAAGTGAAAACTACCAAATTTTGGCAAGTTTGATATTAAAATGTTATTACGAGGAAAATATACATCAATTTCTTTTTTCATGCACTATATATTGAAGTTATCTATTTGGGGAAAAAATTAGGGAAAAATAAAATTATTTTCTCTTTTTTTGTGATGTTGATTCAACGCCACTTTTTCCCGAAATTTTCAACAATTCAAAATCTGCTCTTAAATTTATTAATAAAATATCATTTTTAAATTTTTTTTTTGAAAAATTAAAAGCATAAACTTCATCAAGAGTTATACATTTCATTAGTTTACACCATTTTGAAATTCAAAACATAAAGACCATTTTATGTGATTGAATTTGATTTTTTTGTTTATGTTGGTTGATTCCTTTATAAAAGTGTGACACATGTTTGTACTTTTACACTAGAGAGGTGCTTCTTGTGGTGTTATAGTTAAGGGTCTATGTAGTATCAATTTGAGGTAGGGAAAATATTTCTCAATGTCTAAATCTTCTCCACACTTAGGTTGGTCCCCTCGTCCTTTATCACCACCTACTCTAGGGGTTTCTTCCAACAATGAATTTGGTTTTCCCTTACAAGAAATCTTGGATTGATACTATCAAAAGTAAATCTACTCCCAATCAAGTTTAGTCCTATTATTTGCTCTTAGTGGAAGATGGACAGTATTAGCTTCTTAAATTTCTTCATTCCATCATTGATGAATTATCCTTCAAGCTAGGAAATGCCTCTTTTGGGAAATTTTTAGGGGCTAGGCCTAATGTGGACATTCTCAAAATTTGGGTTAAGAGGAAATATAATCTTATAGGTTTGTTGGAGTGTAATGACACCCCTTATTTATTTTTATTTTTCCAATAAGTGTGCAGAACATAAACAATTGCACAAGATATCACCCCTTTTAAAAATGCTATTTGATTAGACAAGTTGTTACAATATATCAGAGGAGTATCTCGATTTAAGGAATTGGGATGATCATATTAGGTCAATAAATCATGACATTAGCTACAAGATGAAATGTGACAGGTTTGAGAATGATTGATAAAGTAGTTGCAGATCTAATATATCTTGTTGCAAACAATCAGTGATGGAAAACCTTAAAGGAAAACCTCACAAGCTACTTATAATACCTCCAGAGCTATCCAACAACTTCACACACACTCAACTCAACCAAACAACCTTCAATGACAAGGAAATGCCAACTTTCAAGTCTAGTATGACTGTGCACGTGGTAGTAGGTGTACTGCTTAGATGGTGCAGGTCAAACAACAATGAAGAGGCCTTCAAACACCCTCCAATCACCCCTAGAACACCTCCAAGGATTACCGAATAGTATTACACTTACCAAACAACATTCAAACACCTGAAATGCAAGGAAATGATCAACTACCTATCTAATTTACACCTTCTAGTTGTACCCATCACCAACCAAAACAACCCAATCCCTTGTAATGATGAAGGGGACTTTGGCATAGGTCTATAATGCCCAAATGGAAAACTTTAACAACCTTAAGAATGAGATTAAAAATGAGTGTTACAAGGCTGAAAAAGCATGAAGGATGATTACAGGTTTGTTGTTCATAAATTGCAGGTCTAAAGGAGCAGAAAATATTATGTTACAAGAAAATCAACAAAGATAACTCACTTAGCAAGCTTCCCAATGTATAACTAACACATTCTAAAGGGTCTAAAAATATAGCAATACCAATTCAATCAACAAACATACCAAAAACCCACCTTAATAAAGTTGCCATGTTATAAGAATCATCATATGAACAACTTCAAATGATTTTAGACCTTGTTAACAACCTTCCCAAGAAGATATGAGTGGTACAACCAAGATAGGGCATCATTCCAAACCTCAAAATGTACAACCAACAAATATCAATCTATAGATATCACAAATACTGACAAAAACTAAAAAAATATTAGCAAAAATCACCCAAAAATATGCAACTCAAAATACTTTAAATATCTTCATTTCTTGAAACCCCAAACCGTGAAAATTTTGAAACCCAACGTGATTCCTATGTGAAATCACTCCAACCAGCTAGGGACCATCTCTCAAATTGAAAACTAGTGATTTGATGAGGGTTTTCATCCCCAATCAATCCTTGGAAAAACTTATTTGTTTACTCTAGCAACATCTTGTACTTATGTGTGCAAACTTGAATAATGTAAATGAGAGCCCCACACCTCCTTATATAGCTTTTTGAAAAAGCGCTTTTTGTTTTTTGTTGCTTTTTTGAAAAAAAACACTTTTTTGCTTTTTCCTGAAAAAGTATTTTTTAAAATAAATTTAAGTCCCCTTTTCCTCTAGGAATCCAACATGGGGAATAACCTTTTCACTTTATTATATTTAACACTAAAGTAATATTAAAACATTACTTTATAACTTTAGTGTAAATATTAAAATAATTCCAATCATTTTGCAAAAAGTACCGATGAGACATCTGAAACATAAATTGATCGCACCAAAAAGCTATTGATGACAAGGGAAGATGTCTAGTGCCAAAATTGACACTTACTAAAAATAGTTGTGTTCTCTAAGAAATGTGGAGAACAACCTAGATGGTCAAAAATACAACAAAGGACATCACCACCATCCTGAACACTAGCAGAACACCAACACACCATTGTACATTAAGAAAAACCACCACTGAGCTCTCCAAGAACCTCAGAGCCCAAATTGGAAGCCAAAAATAATATTTGAAAGCATCATATGAATCTTCTAAATCTCTTGAGGTAATTGTTAACATCAATTTACCCCTCTAAACATGTTAGCACAAAACCAAAAAATTCAACGCCAACTACAAAGCAAGAGAACCTGAAAAAGGGGACATTATACTCCTCCCTTCCCAAAGATTGTTTGTCCTAAAGCAATGCCAATGCAACTCTACAATCAATAGACTGAACCAAATTGAAACCAAGAATGATCCCAAGGTCCTAAGTCAACCTAGGAGATCTATAGTACCCTCCTCTCAAGGCACTTCCCTACAAGGTACCAACAAAGGAGACCTCTAAATATCCACTTGTATGAAGAGCAATCAAATACTGCATAAAATTGGTCAACTCCTCGAAGAATTACTCTTCGAAAGAACCAAAATGATGCACCACTCTAATCATAACTATTTGAACATCATTCCCAAACTGCATTCTCCTCTCCTAGAATCCCAAAAAGTAATCATCATCAAAACCTAAGTTGAAATACTTGAAAGGGTTGAACCCACTATCGTGAATCATATCCTACCAAGGCATCTCAATGAAGTCAATATCTGCAAATCCATTACCAAACATGATCTTGGGCATTAGGAAAGAAAATCTACTCAACCATAAAGAATAAGTCTCAACATATACCCTCATGACATCCCAAAAATGAAACAAACCAATCACTGTCACAACTCTAAAATTTTCAAACTAGGGAATGCTTCTATCATCGCCATCTAGAAGCATGTCATTGACACTTAATCTCCAAGTGTCAATGGAACAGTTTTGAAAACACCAACACACCCAACCCATTGCAATCAAGAAGGAATTATATGAAGATATGCATACCATCTCCATGAAGTATCTGCAGTGACTGTCACTCACCAGAGTGGAAGCAATAATTAAATGAAGTGTGTTTGAAAAAGCTCTAACCAGTTGTCCTAAAGCTTTCCAAAGCTCAAAATCAATATGCTCATAAAAAGATGTCACCATAGCCAACATGGAAAAATAAGGGCATCGGTAATTATTTTGAAATACCACTAAAACATAGGAAAGATGTGTATGAAAGTAGCTAAAGAGTCCTCTCCTATGGTCAAATTTCCTCTACCAACCAACCTCAACCATAAAGTACTCAATTTCTAGTCTGAAGAAGCCATCCAACTCATCTGTGGGCCAAGAACTAAAGTAATGTATAGGCTGATTAGAAAGTGGACATCAGTACTAACACTCAATTTTTTCCCACAACTCCAATCCTAAGAAAACACCTCACAACTAGGAATTGCACATGGATCCCAAATCCCGTGATCGACTCCAATTTCATCACTAGAATCAGAAAGAGTTCCATCATCCAACTCATAATAGTGGATTATCATACACCACCTCAAACAAAGGGTTATCAACAAACTAAAAATTATCCTCAACTCCAAAATCAAACCAATCCTCTTGTTGATCTAAATTCCTAATTTCATTTTTTTTAGGACAATGTACAAGTTCAAACTCCTCATGAATGCAATCATTTGCAATCATCAATGCAACATCTAAAAATATGAAGATTAGCAACATGAAATGATCACAACAACCATTAATCACCAATGTGGAAGTTAGAAACAAAAGAACCATGATTGAAAACTCTCCCACAATTTGTTTCATATTGCTAAAACTTTGTCAATATTGTGAAGGAAACAATTTTTCATCTACTAGTAATGAATGAAGAGTAGAAAGTTGGGAATTGGAAACCATGAATTCCTCATTCAACATCCTCCTCAAGAGTGAACAATACAAACCACACATTATTATAATAAAGTATCTTCTCAAAAGGTAATCTCATGCTTTTTGTAATAATCTTTTCAATAAGATATATCCAATGCAAACTCAAATTTTTTCTAGATTCATGATATCAAATTCTCTACTCACTTTGTGCTCAGCCATTGAGATAACAAGTAGAGATACCTTCATGATGCAATGAATGGCAGGACTATCATGGAATGCCATATCTTGTATGTAGGTTGGTTCCACAAATACCATCTCTTGCTTAACTATGAAATCTTGAATATCAACAAGATAATGACTCCTACCAATGACATCCTCATATAACTCATCAATCACTATATAACTAAAGGTGCTCATTACCTGTAAGTACTCAAAATAAATCAGTGCATGAGTTGAATTAATCAAAATCAACAACATGAACTAGGACAAAAGCTGCAATAATGAATTATTCTTATATGCATAGGAGGTGTGAGCATTGGAATGATTGAAAACACTCCTTTAAAGATTGGAAATTTTTCATCACTAAAATCCAACCAATAAATACTCCATTTCTTGACTGAAAATTCTTTCCAATCCACCTATTTGTAAGCAACTAAAATTATGTGATGGCTAATTGAAATGATAAGAACTGAACCAAATCTAAAATTTTGTCTCATGAGTCTCAAAACAACCAATAAGATGTTAGTGATATCATCATCTTCATCCAAAATTAATGACATGATGGAGTGTATGGAGGTTATAATATTCTTGGTATGATCATCATTAATGACAACTCGAGAGTTTTGAAACATGAAAAATATCATTTCCTTACAAGCAATATCTAGCATAATGTAACCAAACTTGAACTTTGCAAAAATATCAAGTGTAGTTACCCTCTTAACAAATAATGGACTACTAAAATGATCCAAACCCTGAAAAATTCCCCACAATCAATTGGAAAACTTCCTTCATGATCTTGTTGCTATAAGGCTTCTTTGGAGTTGTTATTCTAGTGATTTCACTTATACAAGATTCAACACAACACCTCATGCAAGACTGACCCAAAGTGAACTCAATGCCATGGAAAGATAAGAGAACTACTACTATCATAACGTGCAAACTATGATTCTTGTATGGAGGAAAAACCTTTATTCTTGATACCCAATATCTTAATGTAGCCCCCATATCCCATACTCTTATGTGTAGGCATGTATGGATTTCTTCACCTTTCTTATGATGCTTCCTTTGATGAAAACAACTTTGTAATGAAAAAGTACAAAGCATCAATCCTCTACTCTCATGATTAACTTCGTACATTGGGTTATGATCTTTGAATAGACAATAAAATTTCTTACCTTCAGTTATTGATTTGAGAATTGCAACAAGATCAAACCAAACATTTTTCTCAAGTGCATAATCTTCAACAATTGTTTTTTGTAAATCAAACCTACATGTTTCATGAATTGGAACACTTTGCTCATATACTACATTAACATAATCAAAATGATAAAAAATCTTATCAATAGTTGTTGATTTGAATTTTTTAACATGCTCCAAACCATCATTCAAATCAAGTGGGACATCTTTCTCATGCACATTCTAGAACTCCACCTTGTAAAGTGGGTTATCATAAGGTATCTCTACTTCCATCTCAAAAAGTGGATTGTCAAAAACTTGAAAGTTATTTCAACATTTTGTTTAGGCCAATTATCCCCATGATCTAACTCTCCTTCATAAGGAGGCTCTATGTTATCTTCTTTACAAGGACTCAAGTACCCTTCCTCTACAATTTTTAAATTCAAATTTCAATTTCATCATCATTTGTTTTGGTTCTAGCATCTTCTTTCCTATCTCTTCCTTTGTGTTAGTTTCTTCATTTATTGTAGTTTCAGGATCCACCAATTTCTTTGATGCGGAGTATTTTACTCATCTTATTTCACACTTCATTTCATATGTTTGGGTTTTGCAACTATCTTTAGAAATCCCCTTTTAATGTTTGGGTCCTTCATCAGATTAGACAATTATTGCATCGGCTTACATATAGAATTATCAACTATAGGCATCTTTTCAACTTTGTTCTAGCAACTATCAAAAAGTGGTATTGAAATAAATCCATTGAAACTCTATCATGCAATTGAAGAACTCAACGAATGCTAGCTTAACCAACAGGTTGGCAAGATCGCCAAATTTGATACCATCGTAATGACATCTCTTATTTTTTATTTTAATTTTTTTCCCATAAGTGTGCTTAACATAAACAATTGCACAAGATATCACCCCTTTTCAAAAATGATATTTAATTAGACAAGTTGTTACAATATATTAGAGGAGTACCTTGATTTAAGGAGTTGAGATGATCATATTAAGTCAAGAAATCAAGGCATTAGCTATAGGTTGAAATGTGATAGATCTGAGAATGATTGAAAAATTAATTATAGATCTAATATATCTTGTTTCAAATAATCAACGATGGAAAATATTAAAGAACAACCTCCCAAGCTACTTAAAGTACCTTCCAAAGCTGTCCAAAAACTTCACACACACTCAACTTAACCAAACAGTCTTCAGTGGCAAGGAAATATCAACTTCCAGGTTTGATATGACTATGCAAGTGGTAGCAAGTCTTCTGCTCAGAGGGTGCAGGTCAAACAAGAATGGAGAGGCCTTCAAACACCCTCTAATCAAACCTAGAACACCTCCAAGGATTACCAAATAGTATTACACTTACCCAACAACATTTAAACACATGAAATGCAAGGAAATGATTACCTATCCATTTGATTTACACCTTCCAGTTGTACCCAACACCAACCAAAACAACCTAATCCCTTGTAATGATGAAGGTAACTCTGGAATAGGTCTTCAATGCCAAAATGGCACACTGTAAGGACCTTAAGAATGAGATTAAATGAGTGTTACAAGTATAAAAAATAAAGAAGGATGATTATAGGTTTGTTGTTCATAAATTGCAGGTCTAAAGGAGTAGAAAATATTTTGTTATAGGAAAATCAATAAAGATAACTCACTCAACAAGCTTCCCAATGCACATCTAACACATTCCAAAGGGTCTAAAAATATAGCAATACCAATTCAATCAACAAATAGACCAAAAACCCACCTTAATAGAGTTACCCTGTTATGAGAATCACCATATGAATAGCTTCAAATTATTTCAGACCTTGTTAGCAACCTTCCCAACAAGATATGAGTGGTACAACCTAGCTAGGGAATAATTCCAAACCTTAAATTGTATGACCAACGAATATCAATATATAGATATCACAAATACTTACTGAAACTCAAAAAATATTAGCAAAAATTGGTCAAAAATATGTACCTCAAAATAATTTGAATATCTTCATTTCCTGAAACCCCAATCTGTGAAAACTTTGAAACCCAAGGTGACTCTTGTGTGAAATTACTCCAACCAGCTAGGGACCATCTCTCATATTTGAAACGAGTGATTTGATGAGGGTTTTGTCCTCGATCAATCCTTGGAAGAACTTCTCTGTTCACTCCAACAACATCCTGTTATGTGTGCAAACTTGAATAATGTAAATGAGAGCTCCACACCTCCTTATATAGCTTTTTTGTTTCTTTTTCAAAAAAGAGCTTTTCAGTTTTTTGTTACTTTTTCAAAAATTCACTTTTTTTCTTTTCCATTGCTTTTTCAAAAATACAACTTTTTTCTTTTTCTAGAAAAAATTATTTTTTAAAATAATTTTAAGTCCCCTTTTTCAAGCTAGGCATCCAATGTGGGCAATAACCTTTTCACTAAGTTATTATATTTAACACTAAAGTAATATTAAAACATTAGTTTATAACTTTAGTGTAAATATTAAAATAATTCCAATCATTTTACAAAAAGGCATCGATGAGACATTTGAAATAGAAACTAATCACACCAAAAAGCTATTAATGACAAGGGAAGATGTCTAGTGTCAAAATGAGCACTTACTAAAAATAGCCATGTTCTCCAAGAAATATGGAGAACAACCTAGATGGCCAAAAATACAATAAAGGACATCACCACCATCCTGAAAATCAATAGAACACCAACACACCACTAGACGCTAATAAAAGCCACCATTGAGCTATCCAAGAACCTTGGAGCCCAAGCTGGAAGTCAAAAATAACATCTAAAAGCATCATCTGACTCTTGAAAACCTCTCAAGGTCATCAATAACATCAATTTACCTCTCTGAACATGCTGACACAAACCTAGAAAGTCAACACCAACAACAAAGCAAGAGAACCTGAAAAAGGGGATATTACCTAGAATTTTTGGTATTATCATATTATTTATTTCTTAGTTTATTTTCTTTCCATGAAATTATATTTAGAATCTTATGGGAGGGCCATGGTTCCTTAGCAAGTAATATCTCTTTCTTAAGAAATAAAATCTGGGCTTTAATCTAGAGAATTAATACATTAATAGAGTCCCAATTTGGATTAAACTCCTTGGATTACCATTGGAGTACTTGAATGAGGATGTGTGGTTGGGTATTGCTTGCTCTCGTGGCCTACTCATTATAGTTGATGAGGTGACTAGATCCAACAAATATTTTTTAATTTTCTAGATTTTGTGTTAATATTTTTGTTGATAAGGTGCTCCCCTCTTTGGTCACCTTATCTTCAAATCTAGGTGATTGGGTGCTTTGGTGAAACCAATTTTTTAGGAGTCCTTGGTGGTGTGTCTCAACTACCATTGTCTAGATATCATCCTATAGTTGGGTGTGGGCTCACAAGAAGAAGAATTAATTACAAAAAGAAAAAGGATCATCAAGATTCTTCTCTTTAGGGCATGGTTGAGCACCCATTCAAGGGTAAAGGAGAGATGGTATGTCTTGTTGTGGAAAAGTATAAGTCAAAGGATCTTAATCTTGTCTCTAAGTTGAAGTCTCATCCTTTGGTGGAGATGTGTAAGGAGAAGTATGTGGTGAAGGTGGCATATTTAAGTGCTCTCATCCCTTCTATTGACCTTTAGAATTTTCCCTTCTTGGTTTCCTCCTACAAGGAAAATAGAAAGGTGGATCCATTTGAAAAGAAATCTAGTGGCCCCTTCTTCAATTCAATCTTAATTATTAAGAATATGATTTTTTCCAAAAATGGGATTGATTGTTTCAAGTCAAAGGATTAGTTTTCCATCAAAAACAAAGTTCCCTAAAGTGCTTTGACTTCAAGTTGCCTTGAGTTTGGTATACTTACTTTTCTATGGGGTTTTATTCATTGAGTTTATGTTTTCACCCCATGTGTGTGGAATTACTAGTTTGTTTATGTATTTTAGCCTCTATGGTTTTTGTTCCTTATTATTCCTTGAGGTCATTTGGGTGTTTTTGATATATATTTCTTGTTATTTTTAAAAGGGGGGAGCCTTTCAAAACATCTCTAGTTCATGGATATTAGGAAATGAGACACACTTGAACCAAATATGGATTGAACACCAAGAGGGCTAATAGCTTAGTTGTAGAGAAACTTAGCAACAAATGGGAGGTCCTAGGTTCAACTCCTAGAAGGTTCATGAAATGTTTAACATGGTATCAAAGCCCAAGTCAATAGAGCCAAGCCAAGCCAAGATCCCTAATAACCTATAGTGTGGCTTAAGGGGGGACATTGGAAAATGAGACATACCCAAGCCAAAGATAGATTAGTCACCAAAAGGGCCAATAGCTCAATGGTAGAGCACCCCATCAAAAAATTGGAGGTCCTAGGTTTGACTCCTAGTTGGTCCATACAAATTTTAACAGTAGCTCCAGTAAAAAATATTTATTGATAATAAAAAGCATTTACATGGTTCCTTAGAAAATATAAAAGGTCTTGCAAATAGGAATCTACTAGTAATTGACAATAACCCATAGAAAAAAATAGTAATTTTTAAATTTATTTGCAAAAATAAGCCAATCTTGTAATTAATATAGAACCCCCTAAATGGAAAATTAGGCACTTTTACAATTGAACAAAGTCTTCTCAAGTAAAAGGTACAATTATATATATTACGTATATTCATGCTTGTTTGGTGGGGGGACTTTAGTTATCTTTTGAGAAATTTATTTATGATAAATATGTTTTTCTTTACACAATTTTAAAAATGTGCATGCTTCTCTCAAAACTACTCACACCTTCATGCACCATCCTATACACCACACCTTCATAACTATACTATAGATTAATATCCTCAATACATTCCCTATGCCATCCACATCTCCCAAAACACTCCACATTATAGATATGTCTAACAGATCTTACAATGCCATGGACCTTTGTATTTCTTCATGCTTATTGTTTCATACATGAAGTGGCTCTATTCATATTTTTTAGTATTATGTACACCTCTTTTTGACATTGTCCACATTTAGATTTCCTTCAAACTTATCTAACATTTCTTCCACTAAGTGCTCTTTTTTGTTGGAATTTATATGTTATCATTTTTATCCATACATGTAGTAGAACATAGGATAAAACATTTGTAATCCTTTTACATCAACATATCACTTAAAAAATGACTCACCAAAAGCATCCTTGATTCCCAGTATCTTTTATTTAACATAGGAATTTTTAGTCATGATCTAATAAATATATTTAATCACTCATAAACTAATATACATAAGACATATTTACATAAAAAAAATAAAGAAATCTTTGATATATTCATTCATTTTCTCCCAAAATCATTATATCAATGAGGTTCGTGTAACTACTTATCCCAACACCAACTAAATCTGTTCTAAGAAAAATTTCAAATATATTTAATCCTTTTAGTTTGAATCTATACTCAACACATGCTCCTCCTAAAATCTAGCTAATAAACTTATCTTGAAAATAATGTTTCATGTCCTCAAAAATACTTTGAATAGAGAAAAGAAAACCAAAATCAAAATATAAAAAAACTCAAAGATGATCAAAACATGACTTGGATATCTTCTTGAAGTAGATTTCTATCTCCAAGCACAATAGTCAAAATTTGCACCTTCAAATTTTGATGGCATTGCAACCATACATCTATGAAATTTTTTTTATGAATAAGTGTCTATATTATCATTTATAGAAATATATTACATTTATTCACAAAAAGGTGGGCGGAAAAAAATCACACCCCTAGAGTCTACATGAGGCTAAAGCTTAGAGCATAAATACATAGAAGCAAATATAAAGATGTTAGGTGGCCTTGATCACATGATTATCCCCATAAAATAGCCAACTCCAAGGTGTTTTCTAGAGTGTCCCACCCATCATCATCTTTATTTTCTTCTTCTTTTGTAGTATGGGTTGTTGAAATAACAAGAGCTATCTAAGGGAACTTGCTAGAATCAAACCAACTAGACAAACCAATAAAAAGCTATCCAAAGTTTTCTCCCACAAATGGTGGGGTGGTAGAGAACTGAAAATTAGGACATGAACAACTCCATTATCCATGGTCCCTTCGTGTATCCAATGAAGAAGCCTAGTAGAAAGTCTCCTAGGTACCACAAGCATAAAGGCTTTGTCCACCATGACACGTGTGAGAAGGAAAATTACCCTTGGAGGAAGAGATAAATGAACTCTAGTGACTATGTAAGGTTTATTGCCCCAGTGATCATGGAGCACCTATAGGTGGGCCACTTCAAGTGAAACTTTCTTTGCTTTCCCTTGAATCTATAGTAAAACATTAAAACACATCAGAGCTTTAGAATATAATGAAACATGTTCATCAATAAAACAACTAAAAAATAGTTGAATTTCTATCGGTTTATATGTTGAAGAGAATATTCAACCTAAAATCATGCAAAATATAGTTTTATTTGTGAGAGATACAGTGCCAATCCCATAAATGAATCATGTGCTAGGAAAAAGGTTATTGTCTAAAGGGCTTGATAAAATCATGGATCTAGGTTTAAATAATTTGTGCTTTATGACAAAATCATGTAGGTGCTTAAAAGACTTTGACTACCTATAGAAATCCCAATTGGGATAACTTGGATCAAACATGAAGGCCTTGAAAAAGAATACACCAAGCCAAGTGAGCCAATTTGGAATTTAGAACAACCAACCAAATAGTGTAAAATTTATGTTTCCAAACAAATATTGGTGATTGCAAATGCCACTGTTGATTTAAAGTGGGAACCATGGGAAAGTGGGGAGAGAGAAAATATTTTCTTGACATGGTTTATAAGTTTAGAAAGTGGTGTTTGGACCCCACTTCCAATCTTTTCATCACAACATAGAAGAATTAATACAAATTTTGTGGACCATGTTAACCAAGATTATCCCCATGACTGCATAAAAAATTTCATGATCTTGATTAGAAAGGTGAAACTTGGATTAAGCTTCATTCCAGGGAAAGAGACTCACTGAAACTCTATAGAATAGGTCGTTTAGAGTTTAAATTCCTTTCTTGTGAAATATCAAGGCATGCACTCAAGCAACCTTTCCAATGGGAATTTGTGATCTTGGAAAATGGGGAACCACTAGATATTCTAGTAGTAGATGGAAACCCATTATGGAATCTAGAACCATTCTAGAGAATACAAGGATTCATGGATTTCAAAGCTCTCCAAATTATTTTAATTATGAAAGTCTCTTAGATTTGCATTGAGTTCTTCATGGTGAGAAGGTTTTGAAGCCAAATCCTTGTCCATGTAGGTTGTCTAGATGGATGACTAGAGGCGATGTGATACCATACAAGGATTTCTAGGCTTCATAACCTTGAAGGGAATGGATGATCCACTTAGTGTAAAGAACCAAACACTAGCACTGGGTGGATAAAATCTCCAAACCTCAAAAATCCTGGGGGATACAACAAAACTACCTACACTCAGTGAAAACCCTTGTTATTTTTTGAAGAGGCCCAAAGAAAATCATGAAAGAGCTTGTCCACTTTCATATAAGAGTCCTTAGAAAGAGCCCAACATGAGGAATAATAAACATGAGTGTGTTGGAAACAAGAAACATTGAGAAGGGGGGTCAATCAGTGTTTTATAAAAAATAATTCTTTTATCCTGACCTTTAATCAACTTAACATATTTAATTAGAATCAATATGAAAAAATGAAAAACAAGAAACCACACAATCATAACACAAGGATTTTTATGTAGAAACCCTGTTAGGGGAAAAACCACGGTGGATGGCCAATCCACAATAAGTTTTGAGTATACTCAAAATAAATATTACAAAATGGGAATGCACTTGCATTTAGGCTCACTGCCTAGAGCTCGTTGCTCAAAACGAGGCTCATTTCCCTTACAAAATTTTGGAATAGATCCAAAATAAAATGAACTGAGATAATAGCATCTACCAATGCTAGATTATAGTTCCTGTTTAGCTCTGATGTCAAACTTCTATCCTAATGATTGATTAAGAACTTTTGCTCTATTTTGCTCAAGTTCGCACACAAAAAATTTATGTGCAAGTAAAACTGCACATGATATCACTCAAATACAACTTAGACATTCGCAATATACACACACACAACTTCTTCATACACCCAAATGATATGTCCGATCATCTAAATATATCTACTCATAAGGAATCAATCACCACAGGTTGACTTCAACAAAATTTAATAAAATTCGCAACTAGTTAGCCCAATCGATGGATAATTTCGATGTGGATCCAAACAAGTCAGCTAAACAATAGATAGGACCAATAATTAAACATTTGAGCTCAAATATAATTAAAATAATTCAACTTTATACAACCACTACACATTATTACCACTAAGTCAACTTTATCAAGCAAATAGACAAAAAATGTCCAACCGGACCTACTCAACCATATAGCCACAAAAACAATTCCATGAGATTCAATAATGATATGTTCCATGTGCCTGAAAAATAAATTCATCTATTCATGACCCAAAATGGTGATTCGGTGAAGCTATCAAACCAGATGCCTTGTTCTGTTGATAACATCGCTGACAACACACAATTTTCATTTCCTCTGCCAGTGCAACTGAATGCATAACTGTCGACCAAAAAGGTGACTTCAGTTGCCATCAATGACAATACTAGAAGCCAAAATTCATGCCCACTTACATCATATTGCAACAATCTCCCCCTTTGACATTGATGGCAACACTTAGAGAAAAATGACTTAGTGTCGAGATTAACATACTACTGGTATATTGAATAATGTACCACTGCAAAATATTACTCCCCCTAAGAGTATTAAGACATTTTTCACTACACTCTCTCTCCCCCTTTGACATCAATGAAAAATTGGGAATACAAAATTGTATAAGTATTAGCCAGAGACTTACAGTAATTAGAAAATATTTGCAAAGACCTTATTCAATTCACTAAGGGTAGAGTCCCAAATACTCTTCAAACTTTCCAAAATGGTGATGTGACCACATATAAGGTAGGATAATGTTTATGTTGCTTCCAAACTTACCAGATCAGGGGCAGTTACAACTCTTTTTGCTTCCTTTAAAGCATTCACCATCATCTCAATTTTTGTACTAATCAGTCCCCTTAAGTCACTTACTTTGCTAATGATTCTTTCATTTTCAAACTTTAAATTCTTCATTTGATCAAGCAAGGATATTACTTGACAATCCTGAAGACACACACTTCCAACCAAGGGATCAAGGTTGTTGGAAATGATAGCCAACTGTTGCTCAATGTCTTTTATCTTCTTTTCATTTGTAGCTATAAAATTTGGCAGGATTAAGCATGATTTGTACACATTTCCTCCTTTAGCTATACCACCTTGAGTGTGTTGAATCCAAATTCCTAACGACTTCTTATCTTTGGAGATTAACTAGATTAGGCTACCAAGTCTTTCCTCAAATTCCTTTCTCACTTTAACCAGGGATGAGTCCTCAAAGGATTTGAAATGAGAATCAACAGAGTTTATTAATCTTTTTAACTCACCGAAGGTGGAACCTAATGGGTCCAAAGCATGCATAGGTAGTAGTTTCTACAGAACTCCAGAGGCAAGTTTTAATAGCTCACTATCTTTGATGTGGGATTTCAATATTTTCTCATTTGCTTTATCTTGAGCTATTTTGGTGGCTTTCAACATTTGAATTGGAGATAAAGTAGATAAATTGATTGAATTCTCATCAAATTTAGAATCTAATTCTATGTGATGCTCCAATAGGGATTCACTTGCTTTATATGGGCTGAATTTTGGCTACTTACCCTTGTCAAATTCAGATTGAACTTCTAGAATGGATTTTGGTGCTTCATTTTCTTCAAAAATCTCCTCACTTTGGTCCTTAGATACTAAAGGAGTCTCAGTATTTTCAATAATGGGAGGAGTTAGAGTATCCTCAAATACCGAAGAATCAGATACATTTATGTCTTCCACATTCTCATTTTCTTCTCCTAACACCTCTACTTCCTCATCTTCATTCCCTTCCTTCACTACTCCATTTGCATTTACTTCTTTTGATTTATTTACTTCCACATTTATTTCTTCATGACCTTCAGTCTGTTTAGTATTGAATTCTTCAACATTTTCCTTTTCTTTTGACACAAAATCTTCCAAAATTTCCTTGGTATCATTTATCATAGCTTCAATGTTACCAATCATGAGTTTGTTTATTCTTGATTTGGTTCTAAATTTTTGTTTGGCTCTAAGAAGAAGTGAGTCCATTTCTTCAATCCCCATTTCAGGAAACAAATCAGTAAGAACCCTTTTTCTCAAGTTCTCTTCCCCGGTTCTTGCAGTTTTCCTTCCTGACTCCAAAGAATTATATAGGCTTGTAGGCAAGCCAAAAATAATCTCAACAAGAGTTTTATTGAAAGCATTTAAATGATTAACTGTAGTTTTTTCAAGAATCCTTTTACCAGAATCATCAAAAGTCTCAAATAGATCACAAAGAGGTTTGATATTACCATCAGCTACTGCTGCATTTTCAACTTCTTCCACAGACATGCTAGGCTTAACAATTGTAGGCTTCTTCTGAGCTTCTTCACTTTTCTCGGAAGGATTCCTTTTGTTTAGATTGACCGCATGAGTCCTAATAGCCTTCAATTCTCTTACTATCTCTTTTGAATCTATCTCTTCTTATTCTTCTATAGATGTAGCTTTGTAAGGTCTTGAACTTTTGCTCTTCTTCTTTCTTCCAAAGGCTTCTGCCTTACTTGGCTAGGTAGCAAGGGAAATCCTGGTTGCTTTGGCTGAAGATGTTCCCTGACTAGCTGTTTTTTACTTTTTTCCTTCCCCTTTGCTGCTTCAACTTCAACTTCATCCCTTTGTCTTCTTATTTCTTTCAATTTTTCAACTAGAATACCCATAGTCTCTATAAAGACTTTAGTTTCCTTCCTTTCTTGATGGACATTGGTTTCCTTAAGTCTGAATGAACTTGTAGACTTTTCTCAGCATATGTACCAAACCTTTCTTCATTAGGATCTAGAGGTGAGTTTAGCAGATGTTCTGCATATATCTTCAAAATATTTCCATCTACCTCATATCCCATCGGCATGATCCAAACTGGCCTAGGATCAACAACTTCCATGTAACACTGGTCAATATCAATCATGAAGCATATGGAGTCCTTGTATTATTCTACTACAACTTCAGGTATCCTTTCTCTGGCATGCATTTGTTTTTGAATTTTTTTGAAATGACCCCATAGGATTGTGTTGCGGATTTCCCGGTTTCTAAGATTGCATAGTATATCCCAGATATGTACTACAACTAGAGTATCATTTCTCCACTGAATTTTACCGAATCCTAGTACTTCGCCTGAGAAGTAAAAATACAGACAGATCAACAATTTTCTGAACTTGAAGAAATTATTTTTCTCCTTTTTGATCTTTTTCAAATTTTCTAGAAGTTGTCCTTTGAGCACTTCGCATAAGTCATAATCTACATTCTGCTTAATCATCTCATAGGCAGTATAGATGGCGGTTCTGAATACTGAATTTTCTCGGATCGAATGATAGATCTTATACCCTAAGATCATAGATGAAAATTTAACATCAGTTTCGGTAATATCATTTATGGTCATTGCCCTTCTATCCCAATGAGAGTAGTTGCTTTAATGACATCATCATTCTTTATGGACTTTAGTACAGGGAGTCTACTAGAAGAGTTTAAACCCATTACTACATAGATAGCTTCCATGGAGATTTTAAATGGTATATCTAGCCACATGAATTCATCATGCACTCTACTCAAAATGTACCGAACCCACTCATCCTCCTCAAATATGGGAAACTTTGCGTATTGTACAAATTTCTTGTCCACTAGGTTTTGAAATTCATATTTCACAGAGAAAACATCTTGCATTGTGTTCAGAGTATAACTCAAGCAACTGACCACTACCCAAATCTTCAATGTTTGCATGCACATATGCCCTAATATCCTTGATGTGAAGAACACCGTACGACATAGAGGAAAAAGAAACTAGGGGCTCAGTGTCTACTGATTTGTATGGGTGCCACTTAAACTTTGGACGCGACCTATCTTTGACATCAACCAACAGTGGGGTAGACATGATTGAGAGAACACAAAATTATAGTTTTTTGCTATAAATACCTTTTGGAGACGAAATGGAGGTTGATTCGCAAATTCCTTTTCAAGCTTGAAACTCCTTTTTGCTTTTAGCAAGGGTTACCTTAGAGCACTTCAGACTTCTTTCACTTCAATGCAATGTGACAAATGAGAGTGAAAATGGTCCTTTTATTGTCATCGAACTTAACTTTGTACTTTTGTAATAAATGCTCTTGCCCTAATTTTGTAGGTTTTCAGACTTTTTATATTTTAGGACAAATAATTTTTGTACGAACCATCAATAATCCTCATTGATGACTTAGCTTCATTTCACAACATCTAAAGAATAACCAATTTCCTACTTGACTCATCTAAATTCTAGTGTCAGGCACTTGCAGGGGATTTAAAAGATTTTCTTGATAGCTCCCCCTATGGTAGAGACCTACAATTAGTTTCCAGAGGTATTACCAGAAGAGAATTCTGGTACGGATCCATTTGTGTCTATAGAGGGGTTCTTCCTCACCCATTTCTTCTGCATCTGCTTCTTGATTTCATCCGTAGTGATCTTTCCTTTTCCCTTAACATTCGGTTGCATGTTCTATTTTATCGGACCTCTTCTATTCCAACAAAATCTGGAGGTGTGATCGAATTTATTACAATTGTAGCAAACAACATTCCTCTATCTAATCCAATTGTTCCACTGGCTTTGTCTTGATCTGCATTGGTTAGCAACATGTCCAAATCTATTGCATGCATAACATTTGATGTGTATGTAAATTATGCATCATGATTTTGTACTCATTTGACTCATCACCATACTTGTAGCAATTAAAGCATTAACTTGAAAATGATGGTCTACTTGTGTTCATCTTACTCCTACACTGAGAAACCATATGATCAAATTTGTTACAAGCATAACATTAGCCATTAAATCTTTGAGCATTGGGTTGCCTTACTAGATTCCTCCTGGATTCATTCACTTGGTTTCCTTGTTTGAATTTTCTTTTTCCAAAATTCTTTTGATCATATCTCCTTTGTCTAGATCTGGAACTTTCTCCTTCTTCATATCCAAGACCTTGCTTATCACCATCAGTTCTTTGACCTTTGATCAGTTCATCAAGCTTGGTTGAGCTTGCTTTGAATTTTTTCTTAAACTCATTTGTTGTAGCGAGTTCATCTTTGAGATCATCAAGTTGTTTTTCAAGCTCCTCAAGTCATTATTCTTGGTTTTTTCCAATTCATTCTCTAGTTGACTACATTGATCAAACTTTTCTCTCAAGGATTGTGCAAGCTTTTCTTCATTTTTCTTTCTATCCTCTAACTCCTTGGTCATCTTCATCATGATGGATTTTGTTTTATGCTTCAATGAAACATTCTCTTGGGAAAAAAATTCACATTCTTCTATCTTTTCCTTTAGGGCTTGACTAAGTTGTTCATCTTCACCGATTTTGTTCTTCTACTTGATTTGACCACATAATTCCTTTCTTTTCTCCCTTGATTCATTGATTTTGTCTTTCAATGACTAATTTTTTCTTTTTGCATTTTCAAGACTTTCTTGTAGTTCCCGGATCTCATATTTTGACTGGTCAAGATCATCCAAGGCCACCATGAGTTGTTGCAGACTGCTTGTATCCATTGAATATACTTTCCAAGATCTCCCCAAGCTATTAGAATTCTTTCGAGGAACAAGCTCTGATATCAATTGTTGGAAACAAGCAACACTAAGAGGGGGGGTGAATCAGTGTTCTTTACAAATTAACTCTTTTATCCCAACCTTTAATCAACTTAACGTATTTAATCAGAATCAATATGCAGAAATAGAAAACAAGAAACCACACAACTATAACACAAAGATTTTTATGTGGAAACCATGTTAGGGGAAAAACCACAGTGGATGGCCAATCCACAATAAGTTTTGAGTATACTCAAAAGAAGTATTACAAAATGGGAATGCACTTGCATTTAGGCTCACTACCTAGAGCTCAATGCTCAAAATGGGGCTCACTGCCCTTACAAAAGTTTGGAATAGATCCAAAAGAAAATGAACTAAGATAATAGCATCTACCAATGCTAGATTACAGTTCCTGTTTAGCTCTGATGTTGAACTTATGTCTTGATGACTGATGAAGAACTTCTGCTCTGTTCTACTCAAGTTTGCACACATAAAATTTATGCACAAGTGAAACTGCAGATGATATCGCTCAAATAAAACTTATAAATTTGCAATACACACACACACAACTTCTTCATACACCCAAATGATATGACTGATCATCTAAATATATCTGCTCACAAGGAATCAATCACCATAGGTTGGCTACAACAAAACTTAATAAAATTTGTAACTAGTCGGCCCAATCAATGGGTAATTTGGATGTGGATCTGAACAAGTCATCTAAAAAATAGCTAGGACCAATAATTAAACATCTAAGCTCAAAGATAATTAAAATAATTCAACTTTATACATCCACTACACATTATTACCACTAAGTCGGCTTTATCAAGCAAATAGACAAAAAATGTCCAACTAGACCTACTCAACCATATAGCCACAAAAATAATTCCAAAAGATTCAATAATGATATGTTCCATGTGCCTGAAAAACAAATTCATTGATCCATGACCCAAAATGGTGATCCAATGAAGCTATCAAACCAGATGCCCTGTTTTGTCAATAACACCAACGATAACACACAATTTTCATTTCCTTTGTTGATGCGACTGAATGCATAATTGTGGACCAAAAAGGTGACTTCAGTTGCCATCAATGACAAAACTAGAAGCCAAAATTCATGTCCACTTACATCATATGCCAACCAAGTGGCTGCAAGAATCTTGGAACAAACCTAATATTTCTCCACCAAGAGGTTTGGTGAGCTAATAGGTTGGTTTCTTTTCAATTTTTGTAAGAAAAACTTTCTATAGGGATAATTGTGAAGCTTGGAAAGTGAAGGGGATGACCATGAGTATGAAGAATTCTCCATGACCAATCCATTTCCATTTGTAGGAGTTAATCCAGGAAGGAAGGATTCTTTGTAACATTGAGTCTTAGGCAATTGAATGGTAGAGCTAGAGGCTTTGCAAAAAAACATCTAGGCACTTTAGAGCCTATTTGGTATTTTTCTGCTCTTCTAAGAAAGTAAGAAAATAATCATCTCAAAGTAGCCATTAACAAGTTGAATTTTAGCTAGATCTATACATTTGGAAAACCCTCAAAACATAGAATGAGCTAGAAGATAACCAAATCCTTAAACAACAAACACATAACACATAGAGAGTAAAGCCAAGGGAGAACCTTGGCATTGTATTAGCCATAGCTCCCAAAAACACTTAACCAAGCACAAAAATGATTAAACCCTACCCAAAAACTTCCTCATGCTTGACAGTTTTAACATCACAAACATATATAGAAGTTCATATAGGCATTGGTTCAACACATAAACTTCTAAAATATGTGTGCACTAACACTAGTCTCAACTTAGCACATAAACTCTTTGTACAGGGAAATAGCGACAATATGCCCTTGATCTAGATGAAGAAATCCTTTGCATCATCTTATTGATGGAGATGCCCTCTATTTGGATGACAGAATTCTCAACATCATCTTATCGATGGAGAATCGGTCCATCGATGAGATGATGCAAAGGGTTTCTTCTTACGACCATTGACCTACTCAGAAATGGAAGTGGCGAGAACAACAAACCATTGGGATGGAAGCTACCATTATGTGTCTTGCTCTGATGCAAGAAGAGCTCCACATGAAAATGGTGAAGCGTCGTTCTCCAGGGAATGATAAATATTCTTTGAAGGTTACATCAAATTACAACAATGTCGAACACTCTAGGGTTTGTTGAATATCAAGTAAAGTATATATATTATAAGTTGAGACTAATGCTATTACACACCTATTTTAAAAGTTTATGTGTTGAACTAATGCCGATATGAACTTTTGGTATGTGTTTGTTGATATTAAAACTATTAGGCGTTAGGAAGTTTTTGGGTAGGCTTTAATCATATACGTGCTTGGTTAAGTGTTCTTTGGGAGCTATGAGATCTCTCTTGGTCCTTCAAGGCTGTTGTAGTTGCACGCACTTGCTTTTCCACCACCAAATTTCTACTATAAGTACCCAAGCAACAAGCCATTACATTCAAGCAAGACGCTGCCCTTTTCATGGTTTTCAACCATTTCTAGAGACTATAACCAACAAGTTTATTCAAATTGTGAGACTATAATTAGCCAAGCTAAGAGTTTGGGGTTTTTGTTTGCAAGAAGTTTAGCATAGCAGTAATTTAAAAGCAAAAGCGGGAGAGGTGTGAGTATGACTAATCCATTATGTGTTTTTCTGCTTATAAAAACATCCATTTCCATATACCCAAAATTTATATTTATAGATGCCCATTCAATAAATTTGATATGAGTTGCATTGCAACAATGCAATCCCGCCTATTTTGAATTCTAAATCGGAACCTCCCCCCTTGTTTGATGGAACCACAAGGTATGCTCTGCAATTAATTTTGGCTCGAGAACATAGTTTGTTTTGCCTTCCATGCTAGGAGTATATAAAATCCTCAAGTGTTACAACACTCTGTTGATCTTGGTGTGGATTGTTGATTCTATTGTAATGCATTTTCGTTGAATATTTAGCTGTCCCTATAAGTTTGTTTCTTATGAAATTGGGTTTTGCAGACTATACATTAATTTGGCCTGCCACTTTGCTCAATGTGTTTGGGCTGCTAGAAACTACAAGGTGGTTTAATTTTCATTAGGTTTATCTTGCTTCTATGTGCATGGTTTAATTTAAGATGGAGATTTTCAGTCCTTATGAAGATTACCTTCTCATTAACAATAAGTAAAAAAAAATGCAAGGTTTGACTAATATTCAGATAGTTCTGATAGACTTGCAGGATAGGCCCACATGGTATAAGGAAAAGGTTTACCCTCCTAATAAGGTATACAAAGGTTTACCCCCCTAACAAGGTATACAACTTATGTGTTAACTAGATGTTTTCAATGTCATCCACTCCAGACAAAATGACTTTCAGAGCCATGATCCATTGCCAGGATTAGTTGGTTTTATTAATTATTGAATGGATGGTAGTTAATGGAATTATTAATGTCTATTTTAGGGGTTAGGTTTGGAATCAGGGTTTTCCAATGTAAGAAACATTCCACAAATTTTTAGCAATCTACTGAAGTGGGTAACATTATTGTTCTGAAAATTTGTATGTTAGTTTCATATAGCTAGGCAGGGTAGTTTGGTTTAATACAAACCAATCCAACATTAACATTTAGTGTTGAAAAATGAGTTGCAATCAAACCAAAGATGGATCAATCATCAAGATGGTCAGTAGCTCAGTGGTAGAACAACACAACAAAAAATGGGTCTAGGTTTGGATCCTATCTGGTACATAAAAAGTTTAACATGGTATGAGACCCCAGGTTAGTAGAGCTAAGCCAAGTTAGGATCTTTGAGCACCTACAGTGTGGCTTGAGGGAGGTGGTAGAAAATGAGCCACACTTGAACTAAAGATGGACCAGTCACCAAGAAGTCAGGTAGCTCATTGGTAGAGCATCGCAACAACAAATGGGAGGTCCTAGTTTGGCTTATAACTTATCTATGATTGGTTGGGGTAAGCTACTCCTTGGGTTCGAGGAAAATCGTAGTCATATATCTAGATGTATGTCTACATTTTTGCGACAACATGATATGTATAGGAATGAAACTTCAAAGTTCAAATAATTCATTAATTTTGTTTTTCAGGCCCCTGCTCTTGAGCATGATGGAAAAGTAACAGGAGAGAGTTTGGACTTACTGGGATATTTGTAGACCAATTTTGGAGGGCCTAAACTCCTTCTCATGGTATTTGATGCTTTTGAACTATTCAATATTTTACCATTATTCCATGTCACAATCTTAATATTCATATTAAAATGTCATGCAGTTAGGGTTGGCCAAAAACTTAAATCATGGTCACATTATTAAAACCTATGAAGACATTCTAGTTTAAACTATTCATCTAGTTAACTTGCTTTTACTGTTAGTTGTTTTAATGTTCTTTCCATTTCATAATTTAAATCGACATATCCAAATGGATACACACTTGTTCCTTTCGAGTGACTTCATTTTGCAATAAAACCCAGGGTAATATTTCACTTTTTAGGAATACAAGGTAGGAGTAGACCTCTGGCTTTACTACTTGGGAAAATAATTTATTTCTTAACTTTTCATAGCAATCCTATTAAAACGCATAAATCCATTGCAATTGTGGATCCAGGATACGGTGAAAAAGGAGGGTGCAGATGAGCTATTGAAGTATACAGACACTTTTGTAACTATAGGGTTCTCAACATTGAGAAAGCAACAAGCTGAGATACCAGAAGCACTTGGTAAGGAGAACATTTCTTGTAGATATAGATAGCTCTTGGTAGAATACTCTATCTTCATGATGAATTTGGTTGATAAATTGATCATTTACTTTCCCAACTATGATGACACCTACTCTTGATCATTTGGAAAATGATTTCAGGAAGTTTGATGGCAAGCCTTTCTTCTTAGGTGAATTCGGTTTGAAAATCCATTTGATTATACATGATTATTTTAAAGACATGATATCTTATCCTTTTGTATTTCTTGCTTCTGACAATTGTGAGATCTTGCATGAAATTTATGCAGGTTGATCTTGCATATGCTCTTTTTTTTCTAAAAAATTTCAAATTGTGTTCCCTAGATATAAGAACAGGAACAAATTGGCAGGCCAAAACTATTGAAGTGGATTTAGGCAAGTGTAAATTCTATATTGCCTGCTCTGGGCTAGATAACGGTGAAAGTTACATCGAATCACAAAACATGCAATTATTTGTCTTACAAGCAGTTTCTCTTTCTATGACACACAATAAAATGGTTTGAGTAAAGGAAGTGCACAAGATTGATGCATATGCAAAAGCAATATCTACCCCAAAATTTCTTGAATCATTCAAGAATTATACAGTATCTCACCACATATACTAAGAATTTTTTGGATAAATGATACATGCTTTATATATTGCCTAGCTTCTGAATACCTGAGAAAGAAAAAAATGGGTTCCTTGAAAGACACATACTTATTATTTTTATCATTCTGCATAGATTGATGGACACAAATGAAATTGGAAAGGGAGCGATAATGGCCTTAAAATTATTGTTACTAGATGTTGTATGTAGGGAGTTCCTGGTGTTAGGGTAGCTTCATTTAGATACTATTATTTCAATAAATATTCCATTCATGCTTGAATCCTTGTAATATTTAGATTGGTGGATGAAATACATTGAAGTCTAATAATACTATTATTTGGATCTTCTCCCATGTATGATCATGGGCTTCTTTACGATGCACTTTTTTTCATATATGGCCAGGGGGTCCTTGTAGTGTATGTAGAGTAAATTATGAAAATTAATTTAGGAGTGTCTATTAGTAATTTATGAATACATGTGTTATTTTATTGGTTTATTAAGTGAATTTGGTAGGTCTATCACACATCTTTATGCATTTATCTACCATCTTATGTCCATGTACACTTGGTAAAATACATTCACCCTATTCATCTATTTATTATGCACATACATACATACACTCCCACATATATGTTATCGACCTTGATCCACCCCCTTTCAATCCCAATTCAAGTCTTTGGTCGTGGGTTTGACTTCAAATGCTTATACTTGACAATTTCAAATTCAAAATTTTATATTCAAAATTGAGATCTCTCATCAATTCTTTTCTCACCAAAGATTAACTAAACACAAGCTTAGATGATGATTTTTCCTTGTATTTAAAGAGATTCAATGCATTCATTTAGTTATTAACATATTTCAAACTATATTCACATACCATTTATATTACACCACTTTGATTCATGTATTAAAAGTTGTACATATCTACATGGGCATATATGTGTGTGTGTGTGTGTGTGTATAAAGAGTGTTATTATTGATGTAGTAGATACATTTTTGTAGATTGATCTCAAAGAAAATTTGTGTTTATGACATAATGATGACCCTTGCAAGGAATATATAAGCATCAACATTATTTAGATGTTAGAAAGAGTAGAAGAAGCAAAGGTGAATCAAGCGAAACAAAATACAAAGTTGAACAATATGTGGGTGAAGAAATTTTTTAGAATCATGAACTTGAACTTGATCCCTAGGATAACCTTACATTGAGAAAATATAATATTTTGCTGTCAAGTTGAATAATAGACTAACATATTCTCTTTTAGATCTCTTGAGGTATTCAAAATCTAGTGTTGATTTTGATTGGATTCATTCTTCGATTAAAAAGAAAATATTTTTATTTTCTATTAAATTTCACATTTAATTTTGCTAATATTCACAATATATTAGCCCACATATTGCAAAACAACAAATCTAGGTTAATTGTGCTTACTTGTTTGCATGTGATGAGATTAAGACAATTTATTTATATTTATATTTTGGTGAACTTGATCGATACTACACAACCTAGTTTCATTCTAGGCTTTCTTTTCATCGACATTAGGGTTTTAAGACCTTAAAAAACTTTGATTTATCATCTATTTCATTTTTTTTTTGAGGATTTAATCATTATACAAGTATATATTTACTTATGGTTTGGGTATACGTTATGATTTATTTTTTATGACACCCTCCCACCCTAGATTATCCTACATTTATGACATCTCTTAAGGTTTAATCCTTAGCCAATCTACATTTATTTATAGTAGATTTTGACATGTTTATGTCCTTCATATCCTATGCCACATCCTCGATATCTTAAATGATTTTATTCTATGGATATGTACATGTCTTAAAAAGGTGTTGTTTTATCTTGTTCTATCCTTCATCAAATTGTCTTATACAAAACCTATGTTATTATAGATTCTTAGCTCATTTATCTATAAAGTCATAAGGATCCTATGTCTTGTAACAATGACGAGCACTTACTAAGTAAGGATGTGATTCACTTGTTCATAAGATTAGTATACATGGTGATGGGTACAATGATGATCATTATTCTATATCCCAAGATAAATAGAATAGATAGTTGTTCTTACATATCATTCTTTTGCATGATGTAGATTATACCATGATGATGCTTGATTATCTTGTCATGTAGACTTTATTGATGCTTTATTACCTTATTCTATGTTGGATGATGATTGTGTAAGCCTTAGTGAATACCTCTTCCATGATGATAATGATGGGTCTAGTGATGCATCCTTACATGTGAACTCATTTTAAGTTGCTAATTGTCAACACATAAATGCTGGAATCTTATTGATTAGTGATTTTAAATTTGATCCAAGTGGTAGAGCTCTACAATAGTTTGATTCATCTTGTTTTATCAACACTTCCTTTATGACTTTGGTTAATGCTTTCATTGTATATTTCTACCCTTGATTCACATGATGATAACATTAACTTAGAGATTACCTCTCATAATGTGCCTTTCTATCCCAATTCATCTACTAATATGGCTTATATTCCTTATAATTTATTTTCATTCCACACAAAATTTACATGATTATAATCTATCGTGGGACACTCATCAAAGGTCGAGAAGACAAGATGAATTTACCACCACCTATCCTACCCACTAATGTGCTTAATTTATCTCTTGCACCTTAGCCTATATATAAAATTGAGTGTGACATCATTTGATAGTTTCAAAGTGTACAAGATAAATTTCTCCATGGGATCTAGCATGAACATCACCATTTTATAGAGATGCAATGCAAAGGGCCTAAGTAAAAGTCCAAGTTGAATTTGATACTACACAACTAGTAGCATCTTTGATAGAGTCTATTTTCCACACAAAAAAACATGATATATCATTCAGTGATCAATAAATTTTTCCAAAGAAACCACTTAAGGAACTATTACCATTACATATCATGGTGGAATGTGGTGATTCAATCATTGAACAATCTTCATTTTATAGTGGATCTAATGACATATACACTTAGTATTGTTTAAAATTGTTTGAAGTATATATGCCAAATATATAACCACCAAATATTACCTTTAAAGGTTTTAATAATATGCCTAGATCTTGCTTGAGTACTATTACTATTCCAATTCAGGTTGGTCCTTGAAAGCTAGACCAATTATTTCATGTTATGCCCAAAAATTAAATTATAATATACTTCTTGAGTTTCCATGCTTACATGCTATGAAATTGGGTCCTTCTACTTTAAAACAATGTATTAAATCTTTTCACAAAGGGAAGCATTATCACATACTTATAGAGCATCAACCATATAATAAGTGTGCTCAAATTGATACACCTAATAATCATATTACATAAAATTAAACCCTAACACATAACCATAGTATACTATATGGTGACAATTGGGTTTCATTAGCCTTTATGCCTTGTGGTGTTGGTTAGTATTGTGTGGATCCTAAAGCTTATAGCATCCCATTCTTAGACACATATCCATCTATGGTACAACACCAAAGGCATATAAGGATGTGATGGAGGCATATATGTATGAAAGTGGTCTTAAAAGTGACTCATCTTCTAAATCGCCATAACCTCCTCCTAATCGATATTTTAAATAAATTTATGGTCATACCTACAAACTCATGAAAAATCATAAATACTAAAGTACTAAATTAGTCAATAATGAACAATGCCATATACAATTTGTCGAACCAAAATGAACTAGAAGACATAGTGGAATAGGCTACCAACTCATGGACATGACTTGATGACTAAAAGAGTGACAAGAAATGAAAAGAACCTCATATTGAACTTATCTCAATCCTAATGAGGCTTTGTGTTCATTTACTATATGTGATATTGATTAAGGGATTCCTTTTGGACCATTGATTGCTTCATCTTTTTAGGGTTCCATTTCATTATTAATGTTAATTGATTATAATAGATAATTATATGATTTTCATTCACGCATACAAATGAACCCTATAAAAAATGAAAAACATAGATCAAAAGATGAACATATAAAGTGAAATCAAAATCATATATCATCATCCAAACATCACAAATCCAATAGTTAAACACATAGAACAATATCATCAAATGTATTTAAATAAATTTTCAATACATAAAATATTGAAATACATATACATGAATTAACACAATGCGACTATTTCTTGTGGGGAGATGCTCTAAATGATTCCGCCCTTGCATCTCTACTTCCATTATCACAAGTCACCAATTGATCCTTCATGCAAAACCATAGATAACCCATGAAGACACATGTTCTCCTCACACAATGTTCCAATCTTTATTTACTAATCTCAAATGGTGGCTTGTGGACGATCTAGTTGACATGTCAAGTATACATTAAAAGTAATATTCGATAATGTAGCCATGGTCCTTTTTCCAAGTCCCACAATAGAAGCTCTAAAATCAACTCTTTATTTAGTTGGATGCAATTGAGGTCCAATCAAATGATTTTTTGATCTTTTACTACTACATCTCTCTCCAACTCGATGGTGTCTATCTCCTAGGACATCAATGTAAACTTTATGAATACATCTCTTTATGCCATAGCAAACTGAATAACAAGGTTTTAAAATGATCCAAACTATCCAACATTTGTGTAATCTTCGACAATCTAATTTATAGAGTGGCCAATACACCCTAGGTCAAGTTATCAACAGTGAAAGAGATTAACTTGAGATCCGCTCAATTCCACTCATTTCAATATTATAATTTTGATTAGCCTCATAACAATAATAATGGAAAAAATAAGATAATTTTAAATTCAATATCATAAATAGTCTACCCTAGATCATATCCATGTGCAACTAGTGTGGCTATGAGGGCATCAAGATCATATAATGATGGAATCCCCTCTCATGTTTATCATGCCCCATAGTTTTAAAATACCTCTCCCTCATTTGAGGAATATAGCCTTCTAATGAGAGTGTCTAGCCAATTCTATACCTTCCCAAACTGCAATAGTATTATCTAAGATATATCTAAACTCAATGAAATTTGTTTTCTTAGGCCTCACAATTTGAGGAACTCGAAGATTGTACACTTTCAAAACTAAAGCTTTGGCAATTATTTTGGTAAGCCATTGAGCAAGGTGATAGGTTTCCAATTACAAATATCCTTTGAGTCTCTAGACTTGGGTAAATGAAGGTTTCAATATAGACTTTGTATAGGTCCTCAACAAAACAATCCCAAAGGGCCTTATAAATTTCACAATGAGAGCCATCACAACTTAAAGCCTTTGTCATTGGCCATGGTACGAATAACATCCTTGAGGTTAGAAATGGAGAGAAATGGATCATAAAATTATTTTGTGTGGATGAAAGAAGAGAGGGAGAAAGTTGGAGGCACTCCTAAAGGGCTTGATCATGTTTAGGAGAGTTTTTCTAGGAAGTGAATTTTTTCTCATAATGCTTGATAAAAGCTTGGAGAATACCCAAAAGTTCTTTGAGAACAATTTTTGCATCCTTGATTTGCTTGATGCATGTGAAGTATGGTGAGCTCTAAGATCTTGGAAGAATTCTTTAGAAGATTTGTCCTGAACCTTATGCCAGTGCAATCTAGCTTTGATTTTAACACCTCTAGTCAAATGGTTGTAAACAATTTTCTCTCAGTCATGAATCTCAACTGCCCTAACTTGAAAAGCAAGAGAAAACTGGTTGGCTTCAAGATTTTAAATAGCCCTAAGAAGCTATGAGGTTGTGGCCTTGTATACATAGTGCCAAAAATTAATAGTTGACAACCATAGATGTGAAGGCAATGATAAGTATGTCTAATGGCTCTATTCCATGAAACAATCCAACCAATTGGTTGAGTGGGTTAGGCTTCAAGGTTCCACACCTCCCTGATGTGGTCTAGTGAGGGCTAATGAAACATCATAGAAGTATTTATTTAAAAGTAAATTTTACAATGTTATGGTATTCCCACTCGCCATTGAAGCTAATGGGGGTGTGTTCTGACAAGGTGATGTTCGATAAAGGATCCACCAAGAGTCAAAAACAATTGCCAAAGGATAAAATATTGTGTAGAAATCAATGCACGATCAAGGAATTTAAAGACTCTATTAGAACTAGCACATAAATTATTCCACACATACGAATGGGAGTGATTGTGGTAGTGACCCAAATTGGAATAAAAACGACAAAATTTATTATGAATGTAATATCACGCCTCTTGTTTGCTATATATCCAACATAAGGGTAGGTTCCCATCTTTATCATATGCCATCTCCTCAATATTAAAGTCCCCACACATAACCCAAGTGGTGGTAGACAATGAATCAACATTCCCTCGCCAGAAAAGAGATCTCTCAACAATATTATTACAAGCATAAATATTTATAATACCAAAAGAATGATTGTTAACATTTAAGAGGATCTAGATCACACAGTTAATGGGGTCAAAATTATGGTTGAAAACATATTGTCAAAGCCACCTAGGAGAGAGAAAGGTGACAACCCCTCCATGACCAATGTGTTTGTTGCAAAACATAGAGTCTACTGGCCAAATAACATAAGCTATAGAAAGTGAAAAAAATAGTGATCTCCACTTCTTGTAAACAAAAAAAATATAAAGCCAACTACTTCTGATGAGCATCCCAAACTAAAATTTCCTAGGGAGGTCAATAAGACCTCAAACATTTTAGGAGAAAAAATTCAATAATGGGAGTCAAGATGCATCTCAAACTATTTGAATCTTGAAAAGAAGAATGGCGATTTTGCAAAAATATTTTGAGAAACTACCCAACTAGATGTTGGGAATTGACATCTTTCACTTTTCTACATCATACTCTCCCTCCTCCAACTACCTGGGGAGGCTGCGAGAATGTCATAGATATTTAAGAGAAGGGGGAGAATGAGCAGGAAATTCTGGCTGTGAATATAAAATTAATGCCAGTGGGATGTCTAAGAAAATCTTGACCTAGAGGAAGGCTCACCAATAGGTGAGACAATCTCCTTCTCCCTCTTGGAAGGGTTTGAAACATTTGTGGGTTATACATTTATAATTGTTTGATCCTTAGTGGCTTGGGATTTAGCTTGGGAGCTACCAAAGTTAGCATTCTTATTTTTGTGGCGTGAAACCATTGTCCATTTTTCCTTAGTTCTCAAGGAAGGAATATTAGCAAACTAGGGAACCGCAATAGACCAAAGAGGTAATTTCACTCAAGAGGCCACCAAAGGGAAATCCTTAATCTTATGTTTAGCAAATTGGAATTGAAAATAAGTATTGGGTAGATTGAGGTATAACACATGTTGGGTGTGATGAAGATGTCCAATCAGAATGTTCATAGATTCTTTCAAATCCTTGGATAAATTGATCTCAACATATACATGTTTATGTGGATGAGCCTAATAGAACCTATCAATCTTAACACAAATGACCTTTCCCAGGGAAGCAATAATGGTGGCCAAAATGTTCCAACAAGGAAGAAGTAGCCTTAGGAACTTGAGCCAAACCGACACACGAAGTGTCTTCTCATATGAAATAGTGAAATCTCATGTCTAGGGCTAAAAGACTAGTAGTGACACCTAGACAATCACAAACCATGCTTGAGAATGGTCTTAGCATGGTTGACCTTAGCAAAGTGAAAAAGAGAGAACCCTTTAGTAAGGTTCTTGACATCATCAAGTTTGACCCTATACAAGGACAAATGCTTGTCAACCCAGTTTTGTAGCATTCTTTTGTGGGGAGTTCTTCCAACAAATACCCTATCAAAGTAAAATTCTCTAGTCACTTACATGCATTATCAAACTCAAGGATGGGTAAAACCACATCCATTGGAGAATCAAAGTACATACCCCATGAAAAACTTTTGGCACAAACTTATGGGGTTGCTTGTTGAAAGGAGCCATTGTGTAGAGCCACCAAACTATCAACACCCATGTAAACTATTGGGTTGAAGCCGTTTGAGGCCATAAAATGACCAACTAAAAAAATCCTCAACAAATTCAGAAAATTAAAGACTTTCACGCATCAAAGATAAGATTTGTGATAAGAATAACAAAAGACATCAAACACAAACCTTAACAAAACCAAGTTCCTAATATTCTCCCACTCAAAAATATCTATGACCATTTTCTCCAAAAGTGTGGCATCTACAACAAGGTGCACAATCTCTTCCTCATTGGTTGTATTCAAATACCTTGTACAATTTCATAAAAGTGTATTTCCATCTTCTATGAACCTTGAACTATCTCATTTGAAGTTGTGCACACAATTTGTGTAAGGCCCCTTCAACAAATTTATGTGCTCAGTATGACGCCTATCGATAACCCGTCTTTATATTTAAACCATGCTTCTATTCTTGTAGCTCCACCATCGCTCAATCCTTGTCCTGGTGTGGGCATTGGCACCTTGCTGAGGATGTTCGATCCAAGGCAATTCTCATGCCCTTGTCTTTCAATGACGTTTCTACAAGATTTTGTTCTAGTACTCATCCACCTTGTGGAAATTTAGTTGCGCACCGACTCTTCACATTCTCTTGTTGTAACCAATGTCTAAACATGCACTTATGTCAGTGGTTGAGTGTTCATAATGTTCAGAAAAACATTCAGCTGAAATGTCCAGATAACTCATCCTTTAACTCTGGATGGGCTATGGCTAGTGCCAGCACAACTAGTACTATTTTTTGTACTACGCCTGGAATGCATGCACCCCTAGTCCCTCAACTCCATGTGGTCAGCCATTGATTTCCCTGTCGTGATCAACATGAATTATTTAAGAATATGACTTGGAACCTTCTTGACTTTATGTCCTAGAGGAGGTCCATAATATACTGGCATATAGTGGAATTTTGTGCCCTGGTCCTAAGTCTCACGTGCCATCTCAATCATAACATTTGCTATGAAGGGGCAATAATTATAGATTATTCCCCTTTTCCTATCTTAATAGCTTGTGTATGCATTGCCTCAGGAAACTTGTTTCGCACGCACACAATTTGGACATATAGTCCCAAATTTTGGGTTTGGCATCTCAATTGCTTTGATGTTGCAGGGCTATGTCTATGTAGCCAACAGGATACACGTTTGACTGTATTTAGTAATTAATTGAAAATAAAAAATAACGCTTTGTTTTATTTTCAATTAATTAATAAATACAGTCAAATGTGCATCATGTTGACTGCAGAGACAGTACACACAAATAGAAGAACTTAATCCTTTTTAAAATGTTCTTAAGGTTATGTAGTTAGATCTCGAAAAGATGCATAGCTGCCTTGCAATTTTTGATTATGGGGAACAGTTATCAGTTTAAAAATAGCTAAAAGATTCACAAGAACGGTATCCTTCTAATTTAACTATAAAATATTCATGTGAAATCTGTTTTAAAAAAATCACACCAATGACTTAGCTTTTCTAGAATATGGAAGCTTGTGCAAGTGCAAAATTTTTGTGTTTGATAGAAATTGACAATTGTCATTCCAATGCTATCGTTTGTTTCTTAAATTATCAATTTCCTCAACTCAAATCCTTTCACATACATTTCTATTAATTGTCATATTAAAATGATTTATGTCTTTGATCTCACCTCAAATCCTAGGCATCCATGCAATTCTTGTATTATATTGTTTTCCAGTGGAAGCTTCATTAGATTAAAATCTTTTATTTTGATGTCTTCAACCTCATAAACAAAACATTATCTAATATTTTTTTTAGCCTCTACTCTTTGTCTCCTTTCACAATAATTACTTTTGAATACTCTTTGTGGTGTAATGACTATAAATGATTTTCTTTTCTGTCTTGCACGAATAACATTTAGTTGGTTTATAATACATTTTCACTCTATAACACACCAAGGGTTCACTTTCACTTAATGCTTTCAACACTTTGGTGTAATGCATTTCAAAATTTAAACCATTACTTTTTTTTTCAACCATTCATGATAGTAAATGTTATTTTAAAAATCCATCCATTAATGTCCAAAATCTCTTCCCTATTGACATTAGCTTGATCAATTTGTTTAATGCTTGAAATGAACTCTGTAATGCTGATGTCATTTTTGTGCCACTTGCCAACTCATCCTTCCATCATGTTGAACAATAAACATACATACTTTTGTATTAAACATTGTGATTCACTTTATAATTATGTCATTTATGTTATTATTTCCACACTTAACATAGATACTTTTCCATCCACTTTATACTTAAGGCTCCCTTTTTGTACAATTAATACTCCCAATAAACTTTGTAATCATTTCCCTTTTTTTTTGCAATCAATCCTTCCTCATGTGACATCATGATCCTAACCTTTCACAAGTATACCCACTTTAGTATTCAACCACACATGTGTTATATGTACACATGGTATCTTCCCACTTAATTTTTACATTTTCCTTCCATCTCAATCTATCATGCATAAACCTACATAAATCTCTTTTTCTCGAATGCATATCCTTGCATGAGCTAGTCTTTGTTCTTACAAATAATTTTGTGTGCACTACACTTTATTCTTGATTATGAGAAACGATTTCTTGTACATCTAACCCTGCATAAAACTCTTTTTATTGCATCCATATATCTGCATGAACTAGTCTTTGTTCTTATAAATAATCTTGTGTATACTACACTCTATTCTTGATTATGAGAAACACTTTCTTATGCACCCATCCCTACATAAATCTATTTTTCTCACATGCATATACTTGTATTAACTAGTCTTTAATCTTACAAATAATCTTGTGTAAACTACACTCTATTCCTGATTGTGAGAAACACTTTCTTGTGTGTTCATCCCTACCTAACCATAATTATCTTTGTAACTTATCCGTGCACTTTTGAACCCCATTTCTTATTCTACAAATTTCTTTAGTCCACTTTTTTCTATAGACTTTGCATCTCACCTATGTTGCTATACAAATCTTGTTAGGAGTATGTCATTCACCATAGACAAGCTATCCTACCCTTGATTTTTATGTACAATATGAAATATATTTACCATAGGCAAGTGAATCCATCTACTAACATAAAAAAACTTACATAGTCTTAAAAACATACAACCTTTATGTCTTGCAACCTACCTCTTTGTATGACCTACTTGTATCATATTTACCATTGTCTAGTGCAATGCTAACTTTATTGTGTAAAATCTTCTTGTTTATAGTTCACATTTCCATTTGAAGTAACATAATTCCAACATGAGCCTTCTTTCCCAAATAATACTATTATACTCCTTTCAAATTTCTCTCAAACCTTCCTATTTCTCTATATTATATTCTCCTTAGAGTACCATCTACGCATCAATCTCTTAAAACCATGACATTCTCAACCCATTTGTACATCAAACCTATTTTCCTTGTTTACATGAACTATTTTTCTATTAGACATTGAAATTCTAATGCTTCCATCTATCTACTGAAGAATCTAGTCACAAAACTACTAAAAGGAAACATTACCATAGGAAAATTATAAAATTAAAATTTATTGTACCCCACTTATCTAGTCATATCAACCCTATTACTTATCTTATTTCAAATATTTAGTTTGTGACTTTGTAGATTACAACATCATCCTAGTTCCAATAACCATATCTTTTGATATTGTGCCATGCATTTTTACCTCTATTCTCAATGAATCTGTCACATATTTCCTAGGATAATATTTCATCCTTATTTAAAATTCTCATTGGCATTGAGATGCATGCAAAATTAGGGATATACTTCCTATATTAATCTACATGTAACTATGATTCACATAGCTTGTTCTTTGTTTCAAGTACTCATTCCTATGCCTTGTAATCTTACTTGAAACCATACACTTCCACAACCAAATCCCCATGTGTGCATAGTATGTTAATCACCCATGCCTTTGCCTTGTTAGTGTAATATTTTTATTACTTTGATATGTTTATTGTAAGTATGATATTGCACATTTTTGTTTAGGTTTATTGAGGTAATATATTTTAATTACTTAGGTAGCATATGATTTTGAGTTGCACATTATCCTTCTTTCATAGGATTATACTTTCTTCCTTATCCTTGCATATTTGAAAAATTAGATAAGAAATCCCTTGATTTTTGGTTTTATGTCATCGTATCCTCATCCTTATTAGATTTTGAAACTATAAGGCTATATATTTTGTAGTTGTCTTTATTTCTTGTGGATATTAAAGCAAGCCATTGTGAGCTCTTACATTTATTTTGGAGACTAATTCTATTTTGGAATTTTGATTTCAATATCATTCCATTTATAGTTTATTTTATTCATTGCGCCAGATTCAGGTTTTTTTATATAGATTCTAATGTAGTATATGAGCAAATAGTATTAGGAAAGATTAATTTTTAGTTTATATTTTTAAGAGATTTGAGGGTAGGGGGATGATTAGATTTTCATGTAGGTTTCTTAAAAATACAGTATTCTCTTCTCTTATATCTTTAGATGATTTGGAGAATAAAAAAGTTAATAGAGGCTTCTTAACCTCTAGGGTTCGTCACTTCCATTTTTTAAAAAAATCTATGTGTTTTTAGTATTTTGGCAATCTTGATGGTGATTTCAGCTATTCCATAACATCCAAAAGGCTCAAGAAATTTTAATGAGACCTTTATTTCACTAATATTGGAGATCCAAAATGCAAGCTATGAATGAGAATATGAAGCTCAAATTTAGTGAACAATTTTCATTTGGGGCATTTTTAAGCCAAATAAACCTCACCATTGAGTCTAGAAGGTCCAAAACCCCCCATTACCATGTAAAACATCAAATTTTATGTTGGGAGCTTCAGGATAAAAAAATGTCTTTGTATAGCAAGTTGTACTATGCAAAATAATTTAAATTTATGTAGATTTTGGGTGATGTGGTTTACTAACCACTAGTGGTTAGTGGCTTAGCCACCCACTGGCTCAACAACCATTGGAAAAAAAATTAAAATCAACAACAGACTACCAATAGTCTATTCAAATTGCCACCTACCAACACGTTGCTCTACTAATGACATTGTCCATTAGCCACCCAAACACCACTTCTATGTAAAGGGGGGTATTTTTTGCCTTTCTATTGTGCTTTAAAAGGGGGATATTTTTTATAGGACATCATTTTTACTTTGGGAGTAAGATTTTCACAAACAAATAGGCAATGAAAAGGTGGGTGTATTGCATGCCTTATTTCTTGAATTTTTGCATTCTCTTTTTTCTACACAACAATTACTACTACTACAACAATCTAACTTTTTACACCAATGGATCAATTAAAAACTCATATCCTCACACTATACAACTATATTGTTTGGAAGTTCAAAATGATAGTTTATCTTAAGAAATTAGGGCTATACAGGGTTATAATGGGACTTGAGACATAACCTACATTGATAGTATAAAATCTAAAATGTTATAATAAATGTGATGAAGCTTATGGTACCTTGTGTATATATGTCTCTTTTGACTTACTCTTTTACATTGAATTTTCCACTACTCCAAGTGATGTTTAGATCACATTGGACAACCTCTTTGATAAGTAGGATGAAGTGAGGGGTCATTAATAGGAGAACAAAACCATATGGTTAATTCCATTTTTTTGAAACCATTCAAGAATTATTTAGAAATATAAAAGCCATTATATTGTAGCTAAAGAAATATGGGATAAAAAAATGACAACTTATCTTGATTATTCTTTGTAAGATCGGTCTAAACTATTCAATATTTTTTGTTGCATTTTGTGACACAAAATGTACCTTAGGTTCCACCTGTAAAATGTCTTACCTTGATGATTTTGTAGTAGAAATCACTAAGGAGAAAGTCAAATTGGTTCATCTAGGTATAATCAAACCTTCAAAGTCACATTATTTGATTCCAAATCAAGGTACAAAAGAACAAAAAGGGTGAGGAAAATAGGATAAGAAACAAAATAACCAAGGGGAGAAGAAGAAATATTAGAAACCCGGTGCCTCAAATGCAACTATGAAACCTTTTCTTCAAAAAGTGACAAGCCTAAGAATGAGAAGATTAAGTGTTCCTTTAGTGAAGGCCTAGAAATGATGAACATGTTTTTTAAAGAAGCAGATAGATCACCTATATCATCTTCTAGTAAAGAACCAGGTGTTGGGACTCAAGTTTGTTGTATCCTTTTTGCTTGATTCTCTTCCTTTTGTGTGTCTTACTAGTGTATTATTCTTCATTAATAACTAATCTTGTAAATTCATAGTGGATCATATTGCTCTCCATTGTTCCTTCACCCCCCATGTTCAAGCCTTAATCAAGAACCCAGGTTGCAAAATCTATTTTTGACTAGTTGTCTTTGTTGCCTTGGTGTTTTAACTTTGTTCATACTTTTGGTTTGATGTGTAGTGTGCTTCATGAGGTAGACCTGAGGCTTAAACCTTGAAAATTTCTTATTCCTTTTTTAGGGGTCCAATATTTTTAATTCTAAGTCTTTTTGGGAGCTGACAAAGATAAGAAACTTTTGTGCAAGTGTCATTGGTTCTTGTTCAATGTAAAAGTATATAAAAAAAATACAAGTTCCATAATTCTTGTTTGTTACACGTCTAATGCGTGATGATAAGTTTTCTACATGCACCTCTTTCACCTACCCGTAGTTATGGCATCATCTCACACATCTACTAACTTTACTTGTAGATCATCCTCCTTAAATCTATTATGTCCATTTTGGGTGGGACTTGTCATGTGGTTGTGGATTTCAAATGTGAATAGCGCAAAACAATTTGGGTTGATTCCTTTCTACTGTTATAACATGATTTTTGATCATTTTTGAAGGATTTTGGTTGCTATGTGGTCTCCAAATGCCAATAAAGACTACAGGGCATCCACCAATGCCGCAATCTAGTTTGTTGAGAGATTGCATACCTACAAACTAAAATAAGAATAGTATTGTAATGAGATTTTATGTTACAGAATGTCTCTATGCCACTATGTATGTGTTGTCATTCCATGCCCCCCTTTGATGACCCATCACTGATATCCAATTTGAGTGATCTTCCATGAGTCGTCTTGCATGTGTTTCCCTTGAAGTATTCCAAATTTGGATAAGTCCCAGATTTTTAGATTTTTTGAGCTATCTCTTACCCCCTTACCAATGCCTTCTCCATATCTCCCTTCCTTCCCCTTTTTCTTCTAAGTGTTTCAGGTATCGGCCTTCACCCTTACCCGTTTCCCTTTACCGATATATCTCTTCCTTCATTTTTCACTCTTCTTCTATCAACTTTTGGGGGTCAATCTTTGGCCTTCCCCTTTACTTTCTTCTTTCCCTTCATTGATTGTCCCCCGATGTCTTGATGCCTAATCCCCAAAGGTACGATGCTATAGCTTGGTCTCATCTTCTTCGAGCCTTCCTTTCTCTTTTTGGCCTTCAGCCTTCAGTCCTCCCTCTTCCTGTTTCCCTTTCCTCTTCCATTTTTTCCTTTCTTCTTTCGGATTTCGGCCTTCGGCCTTCAGTCTACCACTATACCACAGGCTCCTTGCTGCTTCCTCGCGGGATGGTGAGTTATTCCCCACTATACCACAAGATCCTTCATTCTTCCTCATGGGATGGCCGATTGTTCCTCGCTATACTGTAGGCTCCTTCATTCTTCCTTACAAGATAGAAGGATTCTTACTGGTACATCGCAAGCTTCAAACGTTCAACCCACAATATTGTGAAGCTTACTCTTAACAAATCTCTTATGGTGATTGTTACCGCACTACCGCTCTTCATGATCCTTTTCCTCGAGAGGTGGTGGGTTGTTCCCTACTATACCACATTGTTCCTCTTTCCTTTCCACGGTATTACAGTTTATGGTGTAATGGAGTTCTTTCATGCGATCAATGACTATGTTTTAAAGTTTCATTAGGGACATGATCTTGGCCATCCATGCTTGATCCCATGGTCCACATTCAGGCTTCAACAACTAATTTCTCTTGTCAAACACCAAAGGCATATAAGGATGTGATGGAGGCATATATGTATGAAAGTGATCTTAAAAGTGAGTCATCTTCTAAATCACCATAACCTCCTCCTAATCCATATTTTAAATAAATTTATGGTCATACCTACAAACTCATGAAAAATCATGAATACTAAAGTACTAAATTAGTCAATAATGAACAATGTCATATACAATTTGTCAAACCAGAATGAACTAGAAGACATAGTGAAATAGGCTATCAACTCAAGGATATGACTCAATGAATAGAAGAGTGACAAAAGAAATGAAAAGAACCTCATATTGAACTTATCTTAGTCCTAATGAGGTTTTGTTTTCATTTACTATATGTGATATTGATTAAGGGATTCCTTTTGGACCATTGATTGCTTCATCTTTTTAGGGTTCCATTTCATTATTAATGTTCATTGATTATAATAGATAATTATATAATTTTCATTCACGCATACAAATGAACCCTATAAAAAATGAAAAACATAGATCAAAAGATGAACATATAAAGTGAAATCAAAATCATATAGCATCATCCAAACATCACATATCCAATAGTTAAACACATAGAACAATATAATCAAATGTATTTAAATAAATTTTCAATGCATCAAATATTCAAATACATATACATGAATTAACACAATGAGACTATCTCTTGTGGGGAGATGCTCTTAATGATCCCTCCCTTGCATCTCTACTTCTATTATCATGAGTCCCCAGTTGATCCTTCATGCAAAACCATAGATACCCCATGAAGATACATGTTCTCCTCACACAATGTGCCAATCTTTATTTACTAATCTCAAATGATGGCATGTGGACGATCTAGTTGACATGTCAAGTATACATTAAAAGTAATATTCGATAATGCAGCCATGGTCCTTTTTCCAAGTCCCACAATAGAAGCTCTAAAATCAACTCTTTATTTAGTTGGATGCAATTGAGGTCCAATCAAATGATTTTTTGATCTTCTACTACTACATCTCTCTCCAACTCGATGGTGTCTATCTCCTAGGACATCAATGTAAACTTAATGAATACATCTCTGTATGCCATAGCAAACTGAATAACAAGGTTTTAAAATGATCCAAACTATCCAACATTTGTGTAATCTTCGACAATCTAATTTATAGAGTGACCAATACACCCTAGGTCAAGTTATCAATAGTGAAAGAGATTAACTTGAGATCCGCTCAATTCCACTCATTTCAATATTATAATTTTGATTAGCCTCATACCAATAATAATGGAAAAAATAAGATAATTTTAAATGCAATATCATAAATAGTTTACCCTAGATCATATCCATGTGCAACTAGTGTGGCTATGAGGGCATTGAGATCATATAATGATGAAATCCCCTCTCATGCTTATCATGCCCCATAGTTTTAAAATATCTCTCCCTCATCTGAGGAATAGAGCCTTCTAATGAGAGTGTCTAGCCAATTCCATACCTTCCCAAACTGCAATAGTATTATCTAAGATATATCTAAACTCAATGAAATTAGCTTTCTTAGGCCTCAAAATTTGAGGAAGGAGATTGCACACTTTCAAAATTAAAGCTTTGGCAATTATTTCTATAAGCCATTGAGAAAGGTGATAGGCTTCCAATTACAATAATCCTTTGAGTCTCTAGACTTGGGTAAATGAAGGTTTCAATATAGACTTTGTATAGGTCCTCAAGTAAACAATCCCAAAGGTCCCTACAAATTTCACAATGGGAGGCACCATAACTTAAAACCTTTGTCATTGGCCATGGTACAAATAACATCCTTGAGGTTAGAAATGGATCATAAAATTATTTTTTGTGGAGGAGAGAAGAGAGGGAGAAAGTTGGAGGCACTCCTAAAGGGCTTGATCGTGTTTGGGAGAGTTTTTCTAGGAAGTGATTTTTTTTCATAATGCTTGATAAAAGCTTGGAGAATATCAAAAATTTCTTTGAGAACATTTTTTCCATCCTTGATTTACTTAATTCCATGTGAACTATGGTGAGCTCTAAGATCTTGGAAGAATTCTTTAGAAGATTTGTCCCGAACCTTATGCCAGTGCAATCTAGCTTTGATTTGGGCACCTCTATTCGAATGCTTATAAACAATTTTCTCTCAATGATGAATCTCAACCACCCTAACTTGCAAAGAAAGAGAAAAATGGTTGGCTTCAAGATTTGAAATAGCCCTACGAAGCTATGAGGTTGTGGCCCTGTATACATAGAGCCAAAAACTACTAGTTGACAACCATAAATGTGAAGGCAATGATAAGTATGTCTAATGGCTCTATTCCACCAAACAATCCAACCAATTGGCTGAGTGGATCAGGCTTCAAGGTTCCACACCTTCTGGATGGGGTCTAGTGAGGGCTATTGAAACATCATAGAAGTATTTATTTAAAAGTAAATCTTACAATGTTATGGTATTCCCACTCACCATTGAAGCTAATGGGGGCGTGTTTTGACAAGGTGATGTTTGATAAAGGATCCACCAAGAGTGAAAAACAATTGCCAAAGGATAAAATATTGTGTAGAAATTAATGCACAATCAAGGCATTTAAAACTTTGTTAGAACTAGCCCATAAATTATTCCACACATACGAATGGGAGTGATTGTGGTAGTGACCCAAATTGGAATAAAAAAGACCCAATTTATCATGAATGTAATACCACGCCTCTTGTTTGCTATCTATCCAACATAAGGGTAGGGTCCCATCTTTATCATATGCCATCTCCTCAATATTAAAGTCCCCACACATAACCCAAGTGGTGGTAGACAATGAATCAACATTCCCTCGCCAAAAAAGAGATCTATCAACGATATTATTACAAGCATAAATATTTATAATACCAAAAGAATGTTTGTTAACATTTAAGAGGATCTAGATCACATAATTAGTGGTGTCAAAATTATGGTTGAAAACATGCTAAAGCCACCTAGGAGAGAGAAAGGTGACAACCCCTCCACGACCAATGTGTTTGTTGCAAAACATAGAGTCTACTGGCCAAATAACATAAGCTGTAGAAAGTGAAAAAAATAGTAATATCCACTTCTTGTAAACAAAAAAAATATAAAGCCAACTACTTCTGATGAGCATCCCAAACTAAAATTTCCTAGGGAGGTCAGTAAGACCTCAAACATTTTAGGAGAAAAAATTCAATAATGGGAGTCAAGATGCATCTCAAACTATTTGAATCTTGAAAAGAAGAATGGCGATTTTGCAAAAATATTCTGAGAAACTACCCAACTAGATGTTGGGAATTGACATCTTTCACTTTTCTACATCATACTCTCCCTCCTCCAACTACCTAGGGAGGCTGCGAGAATGTCATAGATATTTAAGAGAAGGGGGAGAATGAGCAGGAAATTCTTGCTAAGAATATAAAATTAATGCCAGTTGGGGTGTCTAAGAAAATCTTGACCTAGAGGAAGGCTCACCAATAGGTGAGACAATCTCCTTCTCCCTCTTGGAAGGGTTTGAAACATTTGTGGGTTATACTTTTATAATTGTTTGATCCTTAGTGGCTTGGGATTTAGCTTGTGAGCTACCATAGTTAGCATTCTTATTTTTGCAGCGTGAAACCATTGCCCATTTTTCCTTAGTTTTAAAGGAAGGAACATTAGCAAACTAGGAAACCTCAGTAGACCAAAGAGGTGATTTCACTCGAGAGGCCGCCAAAGGGAAATCCTTAATCTTATGTTTAGCAGATTGGAATTGAAAATAAGTATTGGGTAGATTGAGGTATAACACATGTTGGGTGTGATGAAGATGTCCAATCAAAATGCTCATAGATTCTTTGAAATCCTTGGATAAATTGATCTCAACATATACATGTTTATGTGGATGAGCCTAATAGAACCTAGCAATCTTAACACAAATGACCTTTCCCAGGGAAGCAATAATGGTGGCCAAAATGTTCCAACAAGGAAGAAGTAGCCTTAGGAACTTGAGCCAAACCGACACACGAAGCGTCTTCTCATATAAAATAGTGAAATCTCATGTCTAGGGCTAAAAGACTAGTAGTGACACCTAGACAATCACAAACCATGCTTGAGAATGGTCTTAGCATGGTTGACCTTAGCAAAGTGAAGAAGAGAGAACCCTTTAGTGAGGTTCTTGACATCATCAAGTTTGACCCTATACAAGGACAAATGCTTGTTAACCCAGTTTTGTAGCATTCTTTTGTGGGGAGTTCTTCCAACAAATACCCTATCAAAGTAAAATTCTCTAGTCACTTACATGCATTATCAAACTCAAGGATGGGTAAAACCACATCCATTGGAGAATCAAAGTACATACCCCATGAAAAACTTTTGGCACAAACTTATGGGGTTGCTTGCTTAAAGGAGCCATTGTGTAGAGCCACCCAACTATCAACACCCATGTAAACTATTGGGTTGAAGCCGTTTGAAGCCATAAAATGACTAACTAAAAAAATCCTATACAAATACAGAAGATTAAAGACTTTCATGCATCAAAGACGAGGTTTGTCATAATAATAACAAAATACATCAAACACAAACCTTAAGAAAACCAAGTTCCTAATCTTCTCCCGATCAAAAATATCTCTAACCTTTTTCTCCAAAAGTGTGGCTTCTTCGACAAGGTGCACAACCTCTTCTATTGTGCCCTATCTCATAGATTATTTGACTTTAATTCAAATTTGCTATGAATAGAGAAGGCACATAATTAATTACTTCCCATCTTACTCCTCAGGAAATTCTTGCTTTCGCAACGCACTCTACTTTGTAACATGTAGTAACATCAATTTTGTTGTAAGGCCCCTTTTATCTCAACCAAATGATTTAATCTCAATCAATGGCTAAGATGACTCTGCTAGGGCGCGTTAACACTTCCAATGATTACAAGCGGTTGTATTCAAATACACCCAAACCATTGTTCAATTTCATAAAAGTGTATTTATCTTCTATGTTGGACCATCTCATTTAAAGTTGTGCACACAATTTGTGTAAGGCCCCTTCAACAAATTTATGTGCTCAGTACGACGCCTATCGATAACCCCTCTTTATATTTAAATCAATTCTTGTAGCTTCACCATCGCTCAATCCTTGCTGAGGATGCTCGATCCAAGGCAATTCTCGTGCCCTTGTCTTTCAATGACGTTACTACAAGACTTTGTCCTAGTACTCATCCATCTTGTGCAAATTTAATTGCACACCTACTTTTCACATTCTTATGTTGTAACCGATGATTTGAACATCTACCGCAAGTGCACCAATTTTTAAACATGCACACTGCTTCTAGTAACTCCTCCGTGAACATGTAAGGCACTTATGTCAGTGGTTGAGTGTTCATAATGTTCAGAAAAAACATTCAGCTGAAATGTCCAGATAACTCATACTTTAACTCTGGATGGGCTATGACTAGTGCCAGCACAACTAGTACTATTTTGTGTACTACGCCTGGAATGCATGCACCCACTAGTCCCTCAACTCCTTGTGGTCAGCCATTGATTTCCCTGTCATGATCAACATGAATTATTTAAGAATATGACTTGGAACCTTCTTGACTTTATGTCCTAAAGGAGGTCCATAATATACTGGCATATAGTGGAATTTTGTGCCCTGGTCCTAAGTCTCACGTGCCATCTCAATCATAACATTTGCTATGAAGGGGCAATAATTATAGATTATTCCCATTGCCTCAGGAAACTTGTTTCGCACGCACTCTATTTGTACATATAGTCCCAAATTTTGGGTTTGGCATCTCAATCGCTTTGATTTTGCAGGGCGACGTCTAAGTCAATAGAATACATGTTTGACTGTATTTAGTGATTAATTGAAAATAAAAAATAACACATTTTTTTTATTTTCAATTAATTAATAAATAGAGTCAAATGTGTATCATGTTGACTGCAAGTACGCACAAATAGAAGAACTTAAATCATTTTTTTAATCTTCTTAAGGTTATGTAGTTGGATCTTGAAAAGATGCATAGCCTTCTTGCAATTTCTGATTATGGGGAACAGTTATCAATTTAAAAATAGCTAAAAGATTCACAAGAACGGTATCCTTCTAATTAACTATAAAATATTCATGTGAAATCTGTTTTAAAAAAATCACACCAATGACTTAGCTTTTCTAGAATATGGAAGTTTGTGCAAGTGCAAAAATTTGGTGTTTGATAGAAATTGACAATTGTCCTTCCAATGCTATCATTTGTTTCTTAAATTATCAATTTCCTCAACTCAAATCCTTTCACATACATTTCTATTAATTGTCATATTAAAATGATTTATGTCTTTGATCTCACCTCAAATCCTAGGTATCCATGCAATTCTTGTATTATATTATTTTCCAGTGGAAGCTTCATTAGATTAAAATCTTTTATTTTGATGTCTTCAACCTCATAAACAAAACATTATCTAATATTTTTTTTAGCCTCTACTCTTTGTCTCCTTTCACAACCATTATTTTTGAATACTCTTTGTGGCGCCATGACTATAAATGATTTTCTTTTTTGTCTTGCATGAATAACATTTAGTAGGTTTATGATACATTTTCACTCTATGACACACCAAGGGTTCACTTTCACTTGATGCTTTCAACACTTTGGTGTAATGCATTTCAAAATTTAAACCATTACTTTTTTTTTCAACCATTCATGATAGTAAATGTCATTTTAAAAATTCATCCATTAATGTCCAAAATCTCTTCCCTATTGCCATTAGCTTGATCGATCTGTTTAATGCTTGAAATGAACTCTCTAATGCTCATGCCGTTGTGCCACTTGCCAACTCGTCCTTCCATCATGTTGAACAATAAACATACATACTTTTGTATTAAACATTGTGACCCCCTTTATAATTATGTCATTTATGTTATTATTTCCACACTTCCTTAACATAGATACTTTTCCATCCACTTTATAATTAAGGCTCCCTTTTGTACAATTAATACTCCCAATAAACTTTGTAATCATTTCCCTTTTTTTCTGCAATCAATCCTTCCTCATGTGATATCATGATCCTAACCTTTCACAAGTATACCCACTTTAGTATTCAACCACCCATGTGTTATATGTACACATGGTATCTTCCCACTTAATTTTTACATTTTCCTTCCATCTCAATCTATCATGCATAAACCTACATAAATCTCTTTTTCTCGCATGCATATCCTTGCATGAGCTAGTCTTTGTTCTTACAAATAATTTTGTGTGCACTACACTTTATTCTTGATTATGAGAAACGATTTCTTGTGCATCTAACCTTGCATAAAACTCTTTTTCTTGCATTCATATCCTTGCATGAACTAGTCTTTGTTCTTATAAATAATCTTGTGTATACTACACTCTATTCTTGATTATGAGAAACACTTTCTTATGCACCCATCCCTACATAAATCTATTTTTCTCACATGCATATACTTGTATTAACTAGTCTTTAATCTTACAAATAATCTTGTGTACACTACACTCTATTCTGGATTGTGAGAAACACTTTCTTGTGTGTTCATCCCTACCTAACCATAATTATCTTTGTAACTTATCTATGCACTTTTGAACCCCATTTCTTATTCTACAAATTTCTTTAGTCCACTTTTTTCTATAGACTTTGCATCTCACCTATGTTGCTATACAAATCTTGTTAGGAGTATGTCATTCACCATAGACAAGCTATCCTACCCTTGATTTTTATGTACAATATGAAATATATTTACCATAGGCAAGTAAATCCATCTACTAACATAAAAAAACCTACATAGTCTTAAGAACATACAACCTCTATGTCTTGCAACCTACCTCTTTGTATGACCTACTTGTATCATATTTACTATTGTCTAGTGCAATGGTAACTTTGTTGTGTAAACTCTTCTTGTTTATAGTTCACATTTCCATTTGAAGTAACATAATTCCAACATGAGCCTTCTTTCCCAAATAATACTATTATCCTCCTTTCAAATTTCTCTCAAACCTTCCTATTTCTCTATATTCTATTCTCCTTAGAGTACCATCTATGCATCAACCTCTTAAAATCATGACATTCTCAACCCATTTGCACATCAAACCTATTTTCCTTGTTTACATGAACTATTTTTTTTATTAGACATTGAACTTCTAATGCTTCCATATGCTTCCATCTATCTACTGAAGAATCTAGTCACAAAACTACTAAAAGGAAACATTACCATAGAAAAATTATAAAATTAAAATTAATTTTACCCCACTTATCTAGTCAGATCAACCCTATTGCTTATCTTATTTCAAATAGTTAGTTTGTGACTTTGTAGATTACAACATCATCCTAGTTCCAATAACCACATCTTTTGATATTGTGCCATGCATTTTTACCTCTATTCTCAATGGATCTATGTCATATATTTCCTAGGATAATATTTCATCCTTCTTTAAAATTCTCACTGGCATTGAGATGCATGTAAAATTAGGGATATACTTCCTATATTAATCTACATGTAGCTATAATTCACATAGCTTGTTCTTTGTTTCAAGTACTCATTCCTATGCCTTGTAATCTTACACTTGCACAACCAAATCCCCATGTATGCATAGTATGTTGTGCCTTTGCTTTGTTAGTGTAATATTTTTATTACTTTGATATGTTTATTGTAAGTATGATATTGCACATTTTTGTTTAAGTTTATTGAGGTAATGTATTTTAATTACTTAGGTAGCATATGATTTTGAGTTGCACATTATCCTTCTTTCATAGGATTATACTTTCTTCCTTATCCAAGTGCAGATTTGAAAAATTAGATATGAAATCCCTTGATTTTTGGTTTTATGTCATATCCTAATCCTTATCATATTTTGAAACTATAAGGCTATATATTTTGTAGTTGTCTTTATTTCTTGTGGATATTAAAGCAAGCCATCGTGAGCTCTTACATTTCTTTTGGAGACTAATTCTATTTTGAAATTTTGATTTCAATATCATTCCATTTATAGTTTACTTTATTTTATTCATTGGACCAGATTCTAGTTTTTTTTATATAGATTCTAACGTAGTATATGAGCAAATAGTTTTAGGAAATATTTATTTTTAGTTTCTATTTTTAAGAGATTTGGGGGTAGGGGGGTAATTAGATTTTCATGTAGGTTTCTTAAAAATCTAGTATTCTCTTCTCTTATATCTTTAGATGATCTAGGACAATAAAAAAGTTAATAGAGGTTTTTTAACCTCTAGGGTTCGTCACTTGCATTTTTAAAAAAAATCTAGGTGTTTTTAGTATTTTGGCAATCTTTATGGTGATTTCAGCTATTCCATAACATCCAAAAGGCTCAAGAAAGTTTAATTAGACCTTTATTTCACCAATATTGGAGATCCAAAACACAAGTTGTGAATGAGAATATGAAGCTCAAATTTAGTGAACAATTTTCATTTGGGGCATTTTTAAGCCAAATAAACCTCACCATTGAGTCTAGAAGGTCCAAAACCCCCCATTACCATGTAAAACATCAAATTTTGTGTTGGGAGCTTCAGGGTAAAAAAATGTCTTTGTATAGCAAGTTGTACTATGCAAAACAATTTAAATTTATGTAGATTTTCGGTGATGTGGTTTACTAACCACTAGTGGTTAGTGGCTTAGCCACCCAATGGCTCAACAACCATTGCAAAAACTTCTAGAATCAACAGTAGACTACCAATAGTCTATTCAAATTGCCACCTACCAACTCGTTGCTCTACTAATGACATTGTCCATTAGCCACCCAAGCACCACTGCTATGTAAAGGGGGGTATTTTTCACCCTTCTATTGTGCTTTAAAAGGGGGATTTTTTTGATAGGACATAATTTTTACTTTGGGAGTAAGATTTTCAAAAACAAATAGGCAATGAAAAGGTGGGTGTCTTGCATGCCTTATTTCTTGAATTTTTGCATTCTCTTTTTTCTACACAACAATTACTACTAGAACAATCTAATTTTTTACACTATTGGATCAATTAAAAACTCATATCCTCACACTATACAACTATATTGATTGGAAGTTCAAAATGATAGTTCATCTTAAGAAATTAGGGCTATACAAGGTTACAATGGGACTTGCGACATAACCTACATTGATAGTATAAAATCTAAAATGTTATAATAAATGTGATGAAGCTTATGGTACCTTGTGTATATATGTCTCTTTTGACTTACTCTTTTACATTGAATTTTCCACTACTCCAAGTGATGTTTAGATCACATTGGACAACCTCTTTGGTAAGTAGGATGAAGTAAGGGGTCATTTATTGGAGAACAAAACCATATGGTTAATTCTATTTTTTTGAAACCATTCAAGAATTATTTAGAAATATAAAAGCCATTATATTGTAGCTAAAGAAATATGGGATAAAAAAATGACAAAACTTATCTTGATTATTCTTTGTAAGATTGGTCTAAACTATTCAATCTTTTTTGTTGCATTTTGTGCCACAAAATGTACCTTAGGTTCCACCTGAAAAATGTCTTACCTTGATCATGATTTTGTAGTAGAAATCACTAAGGAGAAAGTCAAATTGGTTCATCTAGGTATAATAAAACCTTCAAAGTCACATTATTTGATTCCAAATCAAGGTACAAAAGAACAAAAAGGGTGAGGAAAATAGGATAAGAAACAAAATAACCAAGGGGGGAAGAAGAAATATTAGAAACCTGGTGCCTCAAATGCAACTAATGAAACCTTTTCTTCAAAAGGTGACAAGCCTAAGAATGAGAAGATTAAGTGTTCCTTTAGTGAAGGCCTAGAAATGATGAACATTTTTTTTAAAGAAGCAGATAGATCACCTAAATCATCTTCTAGTAAAGAACAAGGTGTTGGGACTCAAGTTTGTTGTATCCTTTTTGCTTGAGTCTCTTCCTTTTGTGTGTCTTACTAGTGTATGATCCTTCATTAATAACTAATCGATCATAAATTCCAAGTGGATCATATTGCTCTCCATTGTTCCTTCACCCCCCTTGTTCAAGCCTTAGTCAAGAACCCAAGTTGCAAAATCTATTTTTGACTAGTTGTCTTTGTTGCCTTGGTGTTTCAACTTTGTTCATACTTGTGGTTTGATGTGTAGTGTGCTTCATGAGGTAGACCCGAGGCTCAAACCTTGACAATTTCTTATTCCTTTTTCGAGGGTCCAAGATTTTTAATTCTAAGTCTTTTTGGGAGCTAACAAAGATAAGAAACTTTTGTGCAAGTGTCGTTGGTTCTTGTTCGGTGTAAAAGTATCAAAAAAACAAAATACAAGGTCCATAATTCTTGTTTGCTACATGTCCAAGGCTCAATGAAAATTTTTCTACATGCACCTCCTTCACCTACCCGTAGCTATGGCATCATCTCACACATCTACTAACTTTAATTAAATATCATCCTCCTTCCATCTACTACATCCATTTTGGGTGGGAATTGTCATGTGGTTGTGGATTTCAAATGTGAATAGTGCACAACAATTTGGGTTGATTTCTTTCTACTCTTATAAGATGATTTTTATCATTTCTAAAGGATTTTGGTCGCTATGTGGTCTCCAAATGGCAATAAAGACTATAGAGCATCCACTAATTCCACAATCTAGTTTTTTGAGAGATTGCATACCTACAAACTCAAAGAAGACTAGTATTGTAATGCGATTTTATGTTGTAGAATGTCTCCATGCCACTATGCATGTTTTTTCATTCCATGCCCCCCTTTGATGACCCATCACTGATATCTCATCTGAGTGATCTTCCATGAGTCATCTTGCATGTGTTTCCCTTGAAGTGTTCCAAATTTGGCTAAGCCATAGATTTTTGGGTTTTTGGGTTGTCTCTTACCCCCTTACCAATTCCTTCTCCATTGCTCCCTTCCTTCCCCCTTTTCTTCTAAGTGTTTTGGGTATCGACCTTCGACCTTACCCATTACCCTTTACCGATATCTCTCTTCCTTCATTTTTCGCTCTTCTTCTATCAACTTTTTGGGGTCAATCTTCAGCCTTCCCCTTTACTTTCTTCTTTCCCTTCATCAATCATCACTTGACGTCCCAAAGCTCAATCCCCGAAGGTCCAATGTTATAGCTTGGTCTCATCTTCTTCGATCCTTCCTTTCTCTTTTCGGCCTTCGGCCTTTGGCCCTCCCTCTTCTTGTTTCCCTTTCTGCTTCGATTTTTTCCTTTCTTCTTTCGGCTTTCGGCCTTCGGTCTACCACTATACCGTTGGCTCCTTGTTGCTTCCTCCGCGGGATGGCGGGTTATTCCCCACTATACCGCAGAATCCTTCATTCTTCCTCACGGGATGGCATGTTGTTCCCCACTATACCACATGCTCCTTCATTCTTCCTCGCAAGATACCAGGATTCTTACCGCTACACCGCAAGCTTCAAATGTTCAACCCACGGTACTATGAAGCTTACTCTTAACAAATCTCTTATGGCGGTTGTTACCACACTACCACTCTTCATGACCCTTTTCCTCGCAAGGGTGGCGAGTTGTTCCCCTCTATATCGCACTGTTCCTCTTTCCTTGCTGCAGTATTGCATTTTATAGTGTAATGGAGCTCTTTCATGCGATCAACGGTTGTGTTTTAAAGTTTCATTAGGGATCTAATCTTGTCCATCCATGCTCGATTTGATGGTCCACATTCAAGCTTCAACGACTAATTGCTCCTATTCGTGGTAGATTTTTAGAAGTTATTGTTCAACGAATTTCTTAGCTACCATATCAAATCTGATCGACTTGGATCAAATTTTTACGCCTTTTCAACACATCTTTTCATTTCTGGATGACGCCATTACTCCTTGATGTGTTGGAAACACCTTATTTTCTTGTTAGGGTATGTTGGTCTGGATTTTTTTGTAGAATTCGCGGGTGCCCATCCCTACATTCATGAGAGCCATCATTTTGGGGCTTGCTCGAAATGTTAGAGTCTTTATGGCTTAGTGGTTGCTTTGGTATGGGCGCAATTCAGATCTTTTCCAAACCCTATTGGAGTTCATCTTTTTGTAACCCTAGTTAAGTTAGGGTTAGGTATTTGAATTTAACGTACTCTAAGTTATGCTTGATCTATAAAGGCAAGAAATGTATCCATTTTAGGGGTTCTTCGTCTGGCTTCTCTAGGGTTTTTCTATTGAGAACACTACATTTTTTGCATTTTTCCATTGTAAAGATTGCTTCTAAGCTTTTATGTTAATAAAGTTCAGCTATTATCATTTTTGTCTCTTACATGTTCGAGTAAAATCCTTTTACCTTCGTGTCTGAGTATGTGTTTAGCTGATTTATTGATGTATTACACTATTTAGAAGCAAGAAGAAACACATTCTATCTTGGTTCATCACCTTCCATTAATTTTCATGTTCTCCTTCTATCACTTTTCCTCTATGACTTGTTAGATTAGAGTAGTGATAGGGTTTTCATTGTGTTGGGTTAGACCAACACATTTGCACTTAGTTAGAAGAGGAAGTCAGCCTTCTCTAGATACTTGGCCTCTATTTGCAAGGTCCCACACCTTGAGGTCATTTCCATTGTGTCATTAGAACACTGAACTCTTGTTTAGTAGGGTACAGTTTTATGTGACAACAACTTTTGGCACGCCCGATGGGACAAGAAGAAATTTCATTTCATTTTGTTGAGAGAGTGGTGCTACTCTCAACATTCCAGCTTTGAAGAGGCTCTCAAACAAGTACCTGGCGACTCTGTAATCAAGGGAGGACTCTACATATGAATTGGTGACCATGCTGCTACCTAGAATTCTTGGTTCAAGGACAAACCTACAAATTCATGCCAAGAATTCAAACAAGATAATCTTCTAGAGGTAATTTCCAATACATTCAACTCTCTTTTTCCACTTCTACAAGAAGAAATAGACAATCTTTGTCACCTATAAGAAGAAATATAAGTACAAGTCCTCCTAGAACCCTATCTACGCCACCTGTGGGTAGATTATTTCAAATTAGAACACCTGTTGTCCATACAAACAAAAATTTATTCTATATGGCTTTACCTATAAATCAACCTTTTGTGTCTTTTACCAGTGGTAGCCCCTTAATTTTAGCCCAAAAAGATGATATACCAATCAATTCCCTCAAGAGTATTCCCCATTTTACTGGTGAAACATCTACAACTCCAGAAGAGCACGTCATAGATGAGGTGAACATATGCTCAGTGCATGATGTAACAGAAGACAACGTGGTTGCTAGATTACTTGCCACTTCATTGAAAGGTAAAGCACTATAGTGGTATAGAGGTCTACCACCCAACTCCATTCACAATTGGGATGAGTTAGGTGAGAAGTTATGTAAACATTTTGAAGATAAGAGTGACCATCTATCCTTGGTAGAACAATTAACCACAATTAAAAGAGAACCTCATGAATTCATGAGTGATTTCAACTATAGATTTCAAAAAACTTGGGGGAGAATCTTTGTCTTGGTCAAACCTTCTCCTAAGCATGCTTTCATATACTTCTTAAGAGCTCTTAACAGTGATATAGCTATTATGATTCAATCAATGGGTGGTTCTACCTTACCAAATGCATATGATGTTGCCATAAAGAAAAAAATTGTTTAATTCAGGGTGGGAAGATAGCTCCTAGGCCACCAATGCCTTTATTTCCAGAGCTTCCTTCTCAGCCAACGGTGGCTCCTACTCCAATGGCTTCCACAAGCCAACCTTCTACTACTACTACTACAATTCTAGAAGATTTGTACACCTTGCTCTGAAATTGGAACAATAGGATGATAATGTGGGATAGGCAGCAAGCTCAAAACAATAGGCCTTATCAATCTCAAAATCAAGGTTATCAACAAAATAGACCACTTTATCAAGGACAAAATCAATGGAATCATACTAAGCCTTTGAATAACATGCACATAGCTACTACCAACACTCCTAAGGCTTTGGTCCCAGTGAAAAATAATCCATTCCAGGAGCAAAAGTGGTGTTACCCTTGTGAGCAAGCTCATAATCAAAATGCTTGTCAAAATGGAGAGTTTGTGCAAACTTTGGTAGCTCAAAATGAAACCTCTACTTCAGAGCAGTAGATTGGCAGAAGACAAACAACTTCGAGTAATCAAAATCATACACATGAAGATTCCTCATTTGTCATTTGTGGTCAAGAAGATTTATGTGGTGTAAATCAAGTGGATACCAATGCAATAGCACATAATACAAGATCAAAGAAAAGAGCTATGGAGGGTGGTGCATCTTCCATGGTTGGGAAACCATCATCTTCTCAACCATCTCAAAATGTTGTAAATGTTGGGACAACAAGTAGAACAACAAGGGTTCCACAATCAAATCAGCCTAGTGATAGGCCTAAATAAGTGGTGGAGCAACCTAAGATCACTCAAGCAACAAGAGTTGGTGTTGTTCCAAAGGTTCCTACTAAAGCTAGTCAGCTTCCTTTCAACATAGTGGAGAAAATGAAGAAATCCAAACTGAATGTTACTATGTGGGAGGCTCTATCTATCCCATCATAAAGGGATTTGCTACAACAGGATTTAAAGGAACATAAACAAGTGGATGATGTGCAAGAAAAAGAACAAACTACTCCATCAATCAGCCTGGTGCAACCTAAAGAGGAAGGGAATTCAAGAAAAAATAGTAATCCACCTCCCTTCTATCTTTCTCTAATTATTGAAAATCATATAGTGCATATTTGTATGATAGACTCTGGGGCTAGTAGTTCAATCATGCCTAAGGGAATTGCTGACATGCTTGTTATCAAGAATGAACCGATGGCTAAAAAAGTTATAAAATTGGATGACACTGGTGTCAATACAGTGGAAGTAATTAAGGACCTAAAGTTTTCCTTGCATGCATGTCCCAACTATGATATGTTCCAAGACATTTCATTCATAGACCTCCTCGCTTACTTTTTCATTTGCTTATCTAGAGATTTCACTCCTAAGATAGGTGGGTACCTATCTGCTAATTGGTCTCACATGTTATTTAGAACTAGATATGGCACTAAAGTAACCATCAAATCTAGGCCCATAGCAAAGGATCATTTAGAACCTTACACTCCTAGTCCAATAAACATGAACCAAACATTGCATGAGCAAAAAGAAGAGTGTTATGTCCATGAGCCTATAGATCCTATAAAGGAGGTACCTGATTGTTTGTTGGATGAATGGGGCAATGCTTTATAGTTTGACCTATTAACTATTGTTGAAGTGGAGGAGACTGGTTTGGGCACCTACTGCATTCATGAAGAGAATGCTACTATCCCCAATCTCATAAAAACTCAAGAAGGCTTAGGGGGATTGTGGCAAATGTTTTTTGATGGTTCTAGAAATAAAAATGGTGTTGGTGCTGGTGGAATATTAGTATCTCCAAGTAAGGAAAAATATTATTTCTCTTTCATGCTTCAATTTAGTTTCTCTAACAATGTGGTTGAGTATGAAACACCTATCCAAGGTCTCCAACTTGCACAAAAAAGGGACATCAAATTGTTACAAGTTTTCAGTGACAGTGAATTGGTTGTCCATCAAGTTAGAACTCAAAGCTCAATCAAAAACAATTTTATCAAATCCTACAAGCATAGGGTTTAGGATTTAATGAGGGTTTTGAGGATTTTAACATCCAAAAAACTCCAAAAAATCAGCATAAACATGTTGATAGACTTGTAGCAGTTGGTGCTCAATTTGACATACCAACACATGTTGCAAGAAAAAAGGAGTAGCATATTAGACTTGTGGTGAGGCCTATTGTTCTAGATAATCGAGATCACTGGCAAGTCTTTGATAGTGACCAACATATAGTGTACTTTCTACAAGATGAGGTAGAATTTTCTAAAAGAAATCAGTCCAAACTACAAAATGAGTATGGTGATCAGATTGTGCAGCTAAGCAACAAAAAACTACCAAATGGACTTATCACCCTCGAAGGTATTTTCAACCTTGATTATCAGTTAAAGTAGAAAAAGATGAAATTAGCTACAAAGGAGGGTGACTTCAAGCCAATAGAAATTTAAGAGGGAAAGTCTCTAAACTTGGGAAAGGTATGCTCTACCACTAAACATAATGTTTTCATAGATATTTGCAATAGATACAATGATGTAGTTGCTTAGACTTATGAAGACCTAAATGGTTTTGACCGAGGCCTTTCCCAACATACTATTGAATTAGATCTTGATGCCAAACCTATAAGGAAAAAGCAAAGGCCTATAAATCCTAAGATTGAGCCTTTGATGAGAAAGGAGTTGGCCAAATTGATTGAGGCTAGAATAATTTTTCTCATCAAGCACTCTTCATGGGTTGCAAATCTTGTTCCTATCAAAAAAAGAAGAAGGGGAAATAAGACTTTGTGTAGATTTTAGGGATCTAAATAGAGCCTCCCTAAAGGATCATTATCCCCTCCCCTCCATGGAGCATATTTTACAAAGAGTTAGTGGTTCAGAAAAGTTTTCTTTCTTGGACGGTTATTTAGGCTACAACCAAATTTTGGTCCAAGAATCCGATCAACATAAGACAATATTTACTACAAAGAAGGGCACCTATGCTTATTGTAAAATTCCTTTTGGTCTAACCAATGCAGGTGCCACTTTTCAGAGAGCCATGGATATTGCGTTTCAGGGTGTGTTTAGATAGTTTGTTTTGGTCTACTTGGATGATATCACAGTGTTTTCAAAGCATGCAAAAGACCATTTTAGTCACCTTGAGCAAGTATTTCATAAATGTAGGGAATATGGTATTTCCCTAAATCCAAATAAATGTGTCTTCGCTATTGATTAGGTTAGGTTTCTTGGGCACATTGTTTCAAAGCATGGCTTGGTCATTGATCCTGCAAGAGTAAAATCTATCTTGGTCATCCCACTTCCCATTCACAAGAAAGGATTACAGAGTTTCTTAGGCACAATTAACTTTGTGAGGAGGTTCATTCCAAATATTGCTACTTTGGTTAAGCCTCTTACTTCTATCTTAAGAAAAATATGATCTTCAAATGGACTAGGGAAGGTAAAGATAGTTTTGAGGCTATCAAACAAGAAATTGATCAAGCTCCTACCCTCGTCAACCCTAATTATGAGAATTATTTCATTCTTTATACCTTTGGAGGTGAAGCAAGTATATCATTTGTACTAACCCAGCTAAATAAAGAAAATATGGAGCAACCCATTGTTTCTTTAGTGAAGGGCTTAAATATTATGAGGTCAAGTATAACTATGTTGAAAAGAAAGCTCTTGCTGCTATTAGAGCATTAAAAAAAATTAGACACATGTTATCTAATAATAGGATACAGCTAATGGTGCCCCATGTCAATGTTAACAAGTTCCTGTTAAGCAGAGATATCAATGAAAAAAGGGCTAGATGGATCACCAAGGTGATGGAGTATGACGTTGACATCAAGATCACCAAGCTAGTGAGAGGCAAAGGGATATTTGAACAAATTTTCTCAACATTTGAGACTCCTATAGAGGTTTCCCTTGTACTACAAGAACAAAAATCACCAAATGCAAACATACAAGGTAGTTGGGTGCATGATATGACTACCTTTTTACAAGAAGGTAGATATCCTTTGGGTCTAAATAGGACCAAAAGAAGAAATTTCATATTATAGTTCATTCCCTATGTCATAGTGGATGGCATACTCTTCAGAAAGGATTTCAATGGAGTCCTATTAAGATGCATAGAGACAGATCAGGTCAGCAAAATGCTAAATGAATTCCATGATGGCTCTTCAAGTGGCCATTTTTCTGCAAGGACTACTACTACAAAGATTATGAGGGCTGGTTATTATTGGCCAACTTTGTTCAATGATGCTCACAAATGGGTGAGAAATTGTAAAAAGTGTGCTTTCTTTTTTGGAAAGCAAAGGTTGGCTTGCCCTTCTTGTTCACCCCATCCAAGTTGATCAGCCATTTACATAGTGGGGTTTGGATTTTATTGGCATGATAAATCCACCATCAAGTGTTGGTCATAAATGGATTTTGACAGCCACAAACTACGTTACAAGGTGGACAGAGGTAGTTACTTCGAAGGATGCCACTGATGCTTCAGTTTTAGAATTCCTTGATGGAATTGTTACCTGATTCGGCACTCCATCCACCACTATTTTAGATAGTTCCAAGGCTTTTACTAGTGCTCAGATCCTTGATTGGGAAATGAACCATGGCATTTACTTGAAGACCTCATCTAATTACCATCCTCATGGTAATGGCCTGGCTGAGTCTTCAAACAAAAATCTGATTAGAATTATTAAGAGGACCATTAAGGACAACCAAAGGGTTTGGCATAGCAAGTTAAAGACAACCCTTTGGGATGATAGAATTACTCCTAAAAGAGCAATTGGTAATTTTCCTTTCATGCTAGTTTATGGAAGGGAAGCAAGGTTACCATTATCATTGGAGTTGTCTTCCCTTGAGTTGGCACATCAACTAGAGTTAGAGGAAAGTGATGCTATGACAGTAAGGATGGTTGAACTCTTGGAATTGGAGGAAACAAGGAACAAATCTATGCAAGTCATAGGAGCACATCAAGAACAGGTCAAAAGAAATTTTGACAAAAAAGTAGTTCATAGAGTGTTCCAAGAGGGAGATCTAGTGCTGAAATGGGATGTAGACAAGGCTAAAGCAGGAAGACATTCCAAGTTTGATTCCATGTGGAGTGGTCCATACGTCATCACTAGCTGCAAGGAGGCTAATGCATTTTATCTTTCCAGGTTGGATGGTGAGATTCTTCCAATCTCAGTCAATGGGATTCATCTCAAACCTTATTTCTCATAAGTTTTGAGTTTTCATGTATATATTAGAAATGTTTTTGCTTTCCTTGAATTGCTTTGAACACCCTACTTCTACTTAAGGGAATGTATGCTCTAGTTTCGATGCTTTCCTCCAAATGCAGCTACACATGTTTTGTTTTGCTATGTGAGGACCCAACTGTTAAGTTTTACCCTCATGACTCGATGTCCAATGGACTGATAAAGCCTCTGGAATCCATGATTAGCAGGAAATTATCCCACAAAAATTTCCAAAATGTTGTCATTCCATGCCCCCCTTTGATGACCCATCACTAGTATCCTATCTAAGTGATCTGCCATGAGTCATCTTGCATGTGTTTCCCTTGAAGTGTTCCAAATTTGGATGAGTCCCAGATTTTTGGGTTTTCAGGTTGTCTCTTACCCCCTTACCAATGCCTTCTCCATCACTCCCTTCCTTCCCCCTTTTCTTCTAAGTGTTTCGGATATCGGCCTTCGGCCTTAACCGTTACCCTTTATCGATATCTATCTTCCTTAATTTTTCGCTCTTCTTCTATCAACTTTTGGGGGTCGGTCTTTGGCCTTCCCCTTTACTTTCTTCTTTCCCTTCGTCAATCGTCACCTGACGTCTCGATGCTTGATCTCCAAAAGTCCAATGTCATAGCTTGGTCTCATCTTCTTCGAGCCTTTATTTTTTCGGCCTTCGGTCCTCCCTCTTCTTGTTTCCCTTTCCTCTTCCATTTTTTCATTTCATCTTTATGCTTTCGGCTTTCGATCTACCACTATACTGCAGGATCCTTGTTGCTTCCTTGCGTGATGGCAGGTTATTACCTATTATACCGCAAGCTCCTTCATTCTTCCTCGCGAGATGGTGGGTTGTTCCCTTGCTATACCATAGGCTCCTTCATTCTTCCTCGCGGGATAGTGGGATTCTTATCACTACAATGCAAGCTTCAAACTTCAGCCCGCAGTACTACAGGCTTACTCTTAACAAATCTCTTATTGCAGTTGTTATTGCACTACCGTTCATGATCCTTTTCCTCGTGGGGTGGCAGGTTGTTCCCCGCTATACTGCACTACTCCTCTTTCCTTGTCGTGGTATTGCGATTTATGGTGTAATGGAGCTCTTTCATGAGATCAACGACCGCATTTTAAAGTTTCATTAGGGATCTGATCCCAACCATCCATGCTCGATCCGATGGTCCACATTCAGGTTTCAATGGCTAATTGCTCTTGTTCATGGCAAATTTGTAGAAGTTATTGTTCAACGACTTTCTCAGCTACCATACAAATTTGATCGACTTGGATTGATTTTTTACGCCCTTTCAACACTTCTTTTCATTTTTGGATGGCACCATTACTCCTTGATGTGTTGCAGACACCTTATTTTATTGTCGGGGTATGTTGGTCCATATTTTGTTGCAGAATTCGCAGCCACCCATCCCTACATTCATGAGATCCATCATTTTGGGGCTTGCTCAAAATGTCAGAGTCCTTATGGCTTGGCAGTTGCTCTATTATGGGCACAATTCAAGTCTTTTCCAGATCGAATCGGCATTCATCTTTCTGTAACCCTAGTTAAGTTAGGGTTGGGTATTTGAATTCAACTCTAAGTTATGCTTGATCTATAAAGGAAAGAAATGTATTCATTTTAGGGGTTCTTCCTCTGGCTTCTCTATGGTTTTTCTATTGCAGACACTACATTTTTGCATTCTTCCATTGTAAAGATTGCTTCTAAGTTTTTATGTTAATAAAGTTCAGCTATTATCATTGTTGTCTCTTGCATGTTCGAGTAAAATCCTTTTACCTTCGTGTCTGAGTATGTGTCTAGTTGATTTATTGATGTATTATGTTGTTTAGAAGTAGGAAGAAACACATTCTATCTTGGTGCATCACCTTCCTTTCATTTTCATGTTCTTCTATCCCTTTTCCTCTATGACTTGTTAGATTATAGTAGTGATAGGGTTTTCATTGTGTTGGGTTAGACCAACACATTTGCACTTAGTTAGAAGAAGAAGCCTACCTTCTCTAGAGACTTGGCCTCTATTTGCAAGGTCCCACACCTTGAGGTCATTTCCATTGTGTCATTAGAACACTGAAATCTTGTTCAGTAGGATGCAGTTTTATGTGACAGTGGTATGTATTTAACATGGTTTCTTAGATGTAGATATATATTTTACCTTGCCACATTCACTGACATGAATAATATTTAGATGAATGTAACATCGTTTTGAAAATATTGTGAGGCTTGTAATGATCTTTCTCACTTTATGTATCTATACATGCAATTGTGTTTGAATTACTAAGTATGCTATATAGCATGGTTTCATATTTATTGGTGTATTTTATTACACAACTACATGTTCTTCTTTTCCTTTTCTTCTCTTTGTAATGCTATGACTTTATTTCCCAATAGATAGGCACTAGTATGGGACCATACTCCAACCTCACATCATCAACTCAAAACATTTTAATTTGATAATTTAGTTTAGGTTGTCCTTCCTATGCACCCATGATTGTTGATATAACCAGGGAATCATTCTCAAGTGAACATTTAACATATATATATATATATATATATTATGTGGGTCATGCTTGCACAGTCATATCAGCTATATAGGGGTTATATGCAACCAATTGTTAACCTAGTGACAATATTTAGGGTTAAGATTACATTAGGGTTTGGTTGCAGTGGTTTTGGTTTTCCAATTTGATTGATTTAAATGCCTATTAAGGCATACACCAAGGAATACCCTCCTAAGTCTAAGTTGAGCTCAAAGTGTAGGAGAGATAACCCACTCTTGTAGAGTTAGCCATTAAACCTCCATAGCTTGTTGATGAGTTGATTTCACTTGCACAATGTCAACATTGGCCTTGTGAGTGATATTTTTCTCTAGGAAATGTCCAACAAAGTTTTTTAGCACTAAAAAAATAGCGTCGTTGGTGGTGAAGGACTTGTTGGCATAAGTTGGTGGGCTTCCAACTCAAGAATATAACTAATGGGTTGATGTTAATTTGAATAATCTACTAGTGGATGTAACCCAAAATAAAAATTATTCCTTGGAGGTCTATGTAATGGTTGTAAGGGAATATTGTACATGTGTCCAAATGCATGTCTATGGCATGGGATATTGTGCCATGTGTATTTGGATGCCCATCCTCTTCTAGATGCTTCTCTTGGCTTGTATTCTCTATATATTGTATGCCTTGCATTGTAGAATGCATAGTTTGTTTGCAGGTAACGAAGTAGCTACCGAATTCACTCTAGAACAAGTGTTTGTTTTGAAGCACTTATTGAAGAAGATTTGTACTTGGATTTGCATTGTAACCTTTATTTGATTTAATACAATAGTACTGTGCTTTTGGAGGGTGGGGTTTTTTACTCGAAAGGGTTTTCCCCACATATATCTGGTGTTTGTTTTTTATGTGTTCTTGTTGTTCTATCTCATTCTTTCTATGCATTTCTCCTTGTTGTAACTATATAAGGTGTTAAAAGGAAATTTTTACCTTATGTATCAACAATGCCTTATGTAATTGCAAGGTTGAGAGACATTTTCTCAACAAATCTCCCACTTTTCGAACAACTTACAAGGACAACGAAAGGGATTCATCATCATCTCTTAATTTCTAGGGGTCAAAAGGCCCATCGTCTCTTAACACTATTTGAACTTCTTTGTGCTCACAGGCTTAGTTAAAGAATCAACAACATTCATCAAATTCTCTACCATAACCAGCTTCACCCTACCATCTTCGACCATATCTCTAACAAAATGATACTATACATCAATGTGCTTGGTCCTGGCATGGAATGTCGAGTTCTTGGCTAGACATATCGCACTCTGACTGTCACAATAAATTGTCACTACACCTTATTTTATTCCAATATCTAAACATAGTCTCTTAAGCCAAATGGATTCTTTACAAGCATGAGTAGTTGCCATATACTCTACTTCAGTAGTGGACAATGCAACCATATCCTATTGCTTACTCATCCAACTAATTGCACCACCAAATAAAGTAAACACATAAGCACTGGTGGATCTTCTACTATCAACATCACCTGCCCAGTTTGAATCCACATAACCATGAATATAAAGGGAAATATCATCTTCATTCATATTACTATGATAACATAAGGAATAATTTGAGGTATTGCGCACATATCTGAAGACTGTTTTAACTGCATCCCATTGAACTCTACCAGGATTATACATATATCTGGAAAGAACTCTCACTGCTTGGGCAATGTCTGGTCTAGTACAAACCATAACATACATCAAACTTCCAACTGCACTCTAGTAAGGCACTCTGCTCATGTCTTCCATCTTCGATGGGGATGTTGGACAATCTGAAATAGATAACTTTGTTCTAGCTGAAACAGGAACACACAATGGTCTACAATCTTGCATATAAAACCTCTGCAAAATTGAACTGACATACTTACTTTGGATGGAAGCCATAGCTTTCTATTCACTCTATCTCTTCTAATTTCCACCCCAAGAATGTATTTAGCTGCACCAAGAGCTTTCATTTCAAACTTAGCAGCAAGTTGAGATTTCAGTTTTGAAATCATACCTTTCTCTTTACTAATGAATAACATCATCAACATATAATGAAATAAACAGGAAACAATCACAATTAGTTTTATAATAAACACAATGATCTGATTTAAAAGGCTCAAATCCCAAACTCAACACATATGTATCAAATTTCCGGTACCACATCCTAGGACTTTGTTTTAATCCATACAAATATTTCTTCAATTTGCAAACCAATTGACTTTTACCTTTCACCACGTAGTGCTTTGGTTGTGTCATATAAATATCCTCCTCTAAGTCACCATGAAGGAAAGTAGTTTTCACATCCATTTTCTCAACCTCTAAATCATAAGCAGCATCAATAGAAAGCAAAAACCTAATGGATGTCATTTTTGTAACAGGAGAAAATATCTCACCATAATCAACACCCTCAACTTGAGAGTAACCTTTTGCAACCAACCTTGTTTTGTATTTCTCAATACTTCTATCTGAACCAATCTTTTTCTTGAATACCCATTTGCAACCAACAGGTTTTTATCCTTCAGGAAATGGTACAAGATCCCATGTATCATTCTTTTTCAAAGCTTGCATTTTTTCATCCATAGCAATCTTCTAGGATTCTACATCATTCATACCTAATGCCTCTTCTACTGACCTGGGTTCATCCATGTTAGTATTCAAAGAAAAAATAAAACTTCAATCATCAGGTGAATACCTTTCAAGTGGCCTTCTATGCCTTGTAGACCTATGAACAAGCTGAGTTGGAGGTTCTTCCTCCTCTTCTGAAGATTCAGAGCTAGATGCGCTCTCCTCAACTTCTTGTCTATCCATGTGCCTTGATTCAACTTTCTCAGGTGTAGAAGGAAATTGAATCACATCTTCTTGTTTACTTTTTTCTGGCTGCAATGTAACAAAAGAAGGCTTAGTTTCTCTAAAAATAACACTTCTACTATGTATTACCTTCTGTGCAACAAGATCCCAAAGCTTGTATCCTTTCACACCATAACTGTATCTGATGAAGACACATTTCACAACCTTGTTTTCCAACTTTCTTTGTTTCTCCTTTGGAACATGTGCATATGCTTCACAACCAAAAACTCTAAGATGTCTTAATGAAGGATTGTGGCCCGACCATGTCTCTATAGGTGCCTTATCAACAAGAGCTGATGTAGGAGACTTGTTAATCAAGTAACAAGCAATGGCAATAATTTCAACCCAAAACCTTTGTTCTAGACCAACACCACTCAACATACTCCTAGCCTTCTCCATTAGTGTCCTATTCATTCTTTCTGCAACTCTATTCTGCTATGGAGAATATGGAGTTGTCTTTTGTCTATGAATACCACAGTCTTTACATAATTTATCAAAATCATTAGAGCAAAATTCATCACCGTTATCAATCTTCAAACATTTTATTTTCTTTCCAGCCTACAACTCAACCATTGCTTTAAATTCTTTAAATTGACTGAAAACTTTAGATTTACTCTTTAGAAAATATACCCATTTCTTTATACTATAATCATCAATAAATGAAACATAATATGTGGATTTACCAATTGAAGGAACGTCTACAAGACCAAACACATCAGAATGAATAAGATCCAATACACCACAAGATTTATGAGAACTTGAGTAAAACTAAACGCGGTTTTGTTTTCCATAAATGAAATGCTCACAAAAATCAAATTCAAGATTACAATCAGAAAAACCTTCAATAAGGTTTTTATTTTTCAAGGTCCTTAGGCCCTTTTCTCCAATGTGGCCAAGTCTTTGGTGCAATAACATAGTTTTCTCTATAGGCAACTTTGATTCAGAAGAAAAAGCACCCTTGGGTACCCAAAATCCATGACCATCTGCTAAAGGTGAAACCCTCACTTCTTCCACAGACTTGATTTTCACAGAAGTACTATTACATTCAATAGTGCATGCATCTAGCTTATACAATGTTCCATATTTGACACCTCTAGCAATCACCATAACACCTCTGACCATCTTGCATCCTGCATCCGAAAAAACTATCTGCACACCTGCATCTATTAGTTTGCTCACAGATAACAAATTTCGTGCTAAACCAAGGATATGCAACACACCACTAATCCTTTTTATTCTACCATCAAGAAATCTAATTTTAATTTTACCACGGCCAACAATGTCTAAATGAGAATCATCACCCAGGTACACCTTACCTCCATCAAATTCTTCATATTCAGAAAACCAATCTTTATTAAAGGTCATATGGAAAGATGCACCTGAGTCAATTAACCATGCATCATTACCTGCACAAGTTTCCAAAGTTGCAATGAATGTGTCACCATCTCCCTTCTCGGACTCATAATCAAAATCAAATTTCTTATTTTTCTTATTTTCTTCTTTGAAGTCCTTACGAACATGTCCAGGCTTACCGTAGTTCCAATAAATAACTTTGGACTTTCCAGGAGACTTAGATCTCCCATTGGACTTGGATTTTCCACGCTTCTCATTCTTCTTGAATTTTTACTTAGGTCTTCCAAAAATACTCAAGGCCACCTTGGCACTGATGGATACCTTCCTCCTCATCTCTTCAGAAAGCAAAGAACCCACCACATCTTTAGTCTTCAATATAACATAAGTACTCCTAATAGCCATAACAAGAGAATCCCATGGATTAGGCAAAGAACAAAGCAGGATTTGACATTTCTCTTCCTCATCCATTTTGACACCAACTGATGCCAATTGAGCCACCAACATATTGAATGCTTCCAAGTGGTCTGTAATTCATCCACCCTCTTCCATTCTCAAGGAATACAATTTCTTCCTCAAGAAAATTTTGTTCACTAAATATTTGGCTTGATACATCTCACCAAGCTTCTTCCATAGTTTCTATGCAGAGGTCTCTTCATGGAAATTGATAAAATAGAGTCTGCCAAGCACAATCTAATTAGACCCTTGGCTTTACAGTCCATAACATCGTATCGAGCAGCTTGAGTAGGATCTATGCAGGCCTTGAAACATTCTCATCAACAACATCCCACAGATCTTGATCTATCAATAGATCCTCCATCTTCAGCTTTTGCATTTCAAATTATTTCTAGAAAATTTCTCCCCCTCTATTTTGCCTGATGAACTAGCAAGCTGAAAATTCCTGCAACAAGGTCACAAAGTGTCTTCTACACAAGCTCCCACTCAAATCTAGATTAGTTCAAAAAACCCAACAACCCACAACTGAAACCAAAGGTGATCAGGCTTTTATACCACTTGTAAGGAAGCTAAGGTAGCAGAACAACTTCCTACACTAATCTTGAAAGGAGAATAATGCAAAACTTTTACAAATATTTAACAGTTACAAAAACTTAAATAGAAATAAACACAAATATCATGCATACCACAACACAATGATTTACGTGGGGAAAACCCTTTCGGGAGAAAAACCCCACACTCCAAGAACCACCCAATATATTATTCAGAAATCACAAAGATTACAATATACTTGTAGAGCAAGCTTCTCACTGGAGTATCACCACTCAGAGATCTAGAGGCAACACAATTGCTATTAGAATCTCATAATACATCGCAATACATAGTCATAATACAATTCCCTCATAAAATAGGGTTACCTTCTAGGGAAATTCAAGCTAATAAAATATCGGTCATCAGATATGAGACATAATGATGAATGGTCCAGATTTACAATAATAAAATATAAATAAAATTTTCCTTTCAGGGGCATTGCCCCTAAGCCCCTGCCAGGGTGCACTGCCCTTGGACCCCAATCGGCCTCGAACCCCTCGTGGGGAGGGATCCCCCCATGCCCCCTGTCGTCATCGATTGAACAGTACCTTATGTATCAACAGTGCCTTATGTAATTGCAAGGTTGAGACACATTTTCTCAACAGTGATAACCATAGAAAAGGACTTAGAATTGTTTAAAGAATTTAAATTTAAAATTCTAGAAAATTCTAACCTCTTGATGTCTATGCAACTAGGGGTTGTAGCTAAGGGGGTGGCCTAGTCTTAGGGTTGGGGCTTGATGCTATGTTTCATGATACATATATTTTTTGAAGAAGGTTGAAAACAACCAATTGATCAATCCTCTATATGTGAAAATTCAAGTAAATCAATAGAAGGTGGAGTATTTAACTAGTAATATAAGTCTAATTCAAGCCAAAATAAACTAAAAGTTAGAGAGATACAATTGGAAAATTAAAGCATGCAAAATATAAATGAGCAATATAGACCATTAGGAACTTGTAAACACACTTTGAAGGGATTATGAACTAAGTAAAAGGCATTGTGGGTACCTACACCTAGATGGTCAACTTGGTCCTACCTAAATACCTTGGTGTATGTCTTGGCCTCAAGGGGTAGCCCGATACTTCCAAATTATCTTCAAAATTACATAGAGCTTGATTTTGTTATGTGTAGCTACTTTCTCTCTTGGCACATTTCAACAATTTCATAGGATTTGTTTATGTTTAACTTGTAAATCCAAAAATATGTGAAGAACTTACAAAATAGAAAGGTTAAAGGAGAATCTACCTCAGTCAATTCCCTTGCAAGATTTTAAGAATAATTTACATGGCATAAAATACTAATAAAATGCTTAAATAAATTTCATGCTAAAGATGTAAACTAATTTTAAAATCGAAAAAAACCCTAATAGCAACTAATAAATGACAAGAAGGAGAAATGATTAATAAAGAAAAGGTTGGGAGAGAGAAAACTAACCAAACAAAAACATGATTTAGAAAGAAAAGGAGTGTGAAGTGGGGAGAGGAAAGCACAAGATTAGGGAAAATTAGTGTGAGATGGAAAATTGTTTGGAAATAAAAACTAATAGTAGGTGTATTAGGGTTTGAGGGAGAGAGATTGAATCAAATCTAAAATAAAAGTGAAGACTACTATGGGAAAGGAAAAATAGTGATTCAAATGGTAGATGGTGGAAACTAAGGAGACAAAGTTGAAGAAGAATAGTTAACTACTTGGCCTTATTGAAATTTTTTCCTTCTTATTTAAACTATGTTTAAACAAGAGAGGGCTAGGAGAGAAAACTATAAATAGCAAAGAATGAGGGAACCTAGAAAATGAATTGAGAATCCCACTAGACAAGAAACTAGTGCAACGTGTTGTCATCAAATCTACCACAAGTAATCCAAAATAAAACATGTCTCAAGAATTCAATGGTTCTACACATAATATAGTAATGACACACAACAAGAGAGTATAAAGTCTACAAAAAATGTACTAGAAGTTGGAAATCACTCTAAATTAACACTTTTAAACAAGATATCAAAGGAATAAAAGAAAGAGGAACAATACAAAACTTTTGTGTGTTTGAGGGTTTTAAGAAAACAAGCTAAGATGGAGAGAAAGGTGTTGACTACTTAAGAGATTTCCTTTAGGTTGAGCCTTTGATTTGGTCTTTTGACCTTCATAGGTAGTTAAAGCAATGAGCGAAAATAGGAGGTATGTGCTATTAAATCCTATGTGTATCTGGGAACTCAAAATCAACAATTCAACAATATGATATAAGTTCTTTAAACCCTTTGTATATGAGGATAAACACCCTAGTATGTATGAGTGAGGATAAAAGGGGATGGAGCTCTCAAAGTGCCAACAAATTTTTTATAAGCACAAAGAGAACTTGCATCAATAATAGAAATGTCAAGAATAAAATGCAAACTTTGAGCATGGTCACTTACAACGCTAGTAATGGAGATGACAATTGCATAAATCACAAAGTATGCCCTCAATGATGGAAAGAGCTTATAGAAGACAATGTTGGACCAACAAGAATGTTGTTTACATGCTAAAAAATGATGTATAGTGTTGTATTTGATTCATAAAAACATGAGAATACATGATATATAGATTGAGGCTTCAGATGAAAAGTGAGTTGATAGGTTAGATAAAGAGGCATGCCAAAATGAACTAGTTGTTGGGATTCCCCAAACATATCCAACAATAGTACGTTTGCATACTCATATTATAAAGGTGGTAGATTTAGAAAGAAATGACTATTGTACACCTACAAAATTTTAAGTACCCTAGTGCATGCATATGTGTGTGTGTGTGAGAGAGAGAGAGAGAGAGAAAGTGAAAGTGTGTGTTTGTGTGTGAGTGTGTGTGTGTTTGTGTGTCTATGTGCATGTGTTTGTGTGAGTGTGTGTGTGAGTGAGTGTGTGTGTGTGTGTGAGTGAGTTTGTGTGTGTGTGTCTATGTATATGTGTATGAGTGAGTTTGTGTGTCTACGCTTGTATGTATGTATGCTTGTATGTATGCTTGTATGTGTGTATATGAGGGTGTATGTGAGAGAGAGAGAGTTTATGTGTGTATTAGAGTGTGTATATGTGTGCTTTTGTGTGCTTGTGTGTGCTTGTGTGTGAGTGTGTGTGAGAGAGAGTGTGCGTGTCTGTGTGCACATGTAGACATAATATATAATTTATACTTCATTTTATATGTTCATAAAAATAACGCTTAGATTGATTTATTTCTATTTGTGTGAATGTGTGTGTGAGTATGAGTGTGTGTGTGTGTCTATGTGTGTTTGTGGCTATGTCTATGTTCGTGTGTGTGCACATGTAGATATTAGATATAATAACTTCATTTTATATTCATAATTTGAATGCTTAGATTCATTTCTTTGTGTGTTTGTGTGTGTGTGTGTGTGTGTGTGTGTGTGAGAGAGAGAGAGAGAGAGAGAGAGTGCATGTAGATATAATATGTAATATACTTCATTTTATATATTCATAAAAAATGCTTAGATTCATTTATTTCTATTTGTTTAAAATGCTTAACCTTGTTTTGATGGTGCCATTTAATCAATCATATCACTATCTTTACACTTAATATTCTTAAATATTTAAAGATACCTGATACATAAAATTATAAGAAAAAATGGCATTTAAGAGATAAAGAGGTAAGTAGGAATAAGAATTTTCCACATAACATAGTGATAATTAACTCTTACAAATTTAGAGAGGAAGAGAGAAAAATCTATTTTTTTCCCTTCATCTCTAAGATGAAATATCTTACACAGTAATGTAAAGTATCAATTACCACATTATCAACTCTTCACTTTTAAGATATGATATAGTCTTAAGAATCTTATAATAACCATCATTGCATCAAAGCCCTTCCTCTTTTCACACATAGAGAAATACCTCAACTTCACCATATTTCTTAATATAAACCTACAAGATGGAAGAGTCTACAATACACATCATTTACCCAAAACACTTCACATTTTAACACACAACACCATGACGTATTTCCATATCTCAAGGATCTTACCATATCATTACAATAATAGATTAGTTGCTAAATAACAATAATTTCCTGCACAAGAAGGTCTAATAATTTTATTCACGACAAGTTCTTACAACAAACTAGGTACATTTTGGAGAAGCTCTACACACATCAATGCTCCAAACCGAAGATATTGGTCCAAAAAAGAGATAATCACCTCCCAAACAACTTAGAATCATCAAGCACCATGGCTCTAGTCAAGAGCACTATCCAACAACCAAGCCAAGAGGAGAAACTATGTGGGGTTATGAAACACAATAAAAAACACACCATACACAAGATTTCATACAATAGGATGCAATATAAAACTATGTTACTCAGGGACGTGTACCCGAAAAAATCAAGGGCGTCCCAGGCTGGAAACGTTTCAGAGACATAGGGATGCCTTGGAAACGTCCCCAAGCCATCTCCAATTTCAACAAAAAAATCTGAAAGTTTTTTGGTACCTTTGGAAAAAAATCAAAAACGTCGGGGGATGGCTAGCCGTTCTTGGTATAGACAGGGGACACCTAGACGTCCCCTAACTGTACCGGGGATGACTAGTAGTCCCCTACAATTTTTTAAGTTTTTTTTAAAAGCTCACATTTGATTAAAATAAACATTTAAACTTAGTAAAATTTTAAAGCCTTTTAAATTTTTAATTTTTTAAGGCATAATCATTGTCGTGGGAAACTAGGAATTAATTTGTTAAAAGTTGAAACTCAAAGCTTAAAAACTAAACTTGTCATGAGTGAGTGCCATAGAAAATGTGATAGGGTTCACAACTTCACAGTCTTCATTGCCATTCAATAACAGAGCCTGAACAAAAAAAACTCAAGGTCCATGAATCCTCTACTTGGTTTCAAACTATGGGATAGGGTTGAGGCTTCAACAAAAAACAACTCAAACAGCGATAGGGTTTTTAGAGACACTGTGTTTTTTTCCTCCCAAACTCCCATGTTTTTGGCAGTCAGCATATTATATCTAATGCATCAAGAGAAATGGGTCGATGGTTAGTTAGAAAAGGATTCTGAGAGTATTCACTCTGTATTTAAAAAATTTAAAAGCCTTATCTACAACAACATTTGGAGTCATTTTCCAAGTAATTAGTTTTTTCATTTTTTGGTTAATTCTATGAATTCTTTTGCATTTTTTTTTAATTTTTTGTTAAAATTTGAATTACGTAGGAGGGTTTTTTTGTGTTTGTATTGTATGTTTGCATTTGCAACTATTCTTTACATTGCAACAAAAAAATAAAAAAACAATGAGGGTAGTGAGGGTCAAGAAATTGGAATTGAATGAACACACCATGGAAGTTCTTCAAGGAATGAGGTTGTTTTAGGAACACAAAGTACAAAAGGTCCTTTTCAATGCCCTTCTCACCTCTTGTCAACCTATGCAAAGGGCCCATTTAACCCAAAAAACCTCTTTTACCATTTGCAACAACCATAGATGCTAAGAAAAAAAATCAGGGGGGAGTAGAGTATGGATGTGTCATATTTGCAATTAGGACTATAGGGGCAGCTACACAAGTGTTTACTCCCATATTTTAGGCATAACTTGTCAAGGGGTAAAAACATGCAAAAAAATAACAATGGTTGAGAAGGCGGAGGTGACTAAGTTGCACATGGAGGTTGAAGCCAAAAAATTAGGAAATCCAATGGAGTATTTGCAACCTAGTAAGTCAATGTCTAGTGCTACTCCTATAACTACTAAAATTGGGAGTGTTGTGCATGAGAGTCAAAGAGGAAAGAAAAGGTCCACTAGTGTTGCCAACATGTTTAACATGCAAAACCGAGATTTAGCTGATAGTTCTATTTCCAAATTTTTGTATGCTAACGCTATACCATTTCATGTGCCACGCTCTCCATTTTTTAATCAAATGTTCAAAGATGCATTGTTGTTGGTACTTCATATGTTCCCCTAGAGATCATAAGTTACACACCTCACTCCTTGATAGGGAGTATTCCAAAGTGAATATAATGATGAAGGAGATGAGACAAGTTTAGATAAGGGATGGTTACTCTATCATTATGGATGGGTTGATTGATATTAGACATCGGCCACTCATCAATGTTATTGTCACATGTTTAGCAGGCTCTTATTTTCTTAGAGATATTGATTGTTCGAGGAAGAGGAAGGATGCAAACTTCCAATTTCAGATTTTGAAGGATGCTATAGAAGAAGTTGGACCCTCTAATGTTGGACAAGTCACTATTCAACTCGTGTATGCAAGCTAGTAGCTTAATGGTGGAAGGTGCTTATAAGCCCATTTTTTGGACCCCTTGTGTTCATGCGTTGACAATGCCTTGAAAGACATTGGAAAAATAAATTGGGTGAAGGAAGTGGTGTCAGAAGCTAGAGGCATTTAGATGTTTATTTGCAATAATCACATATCACTTTCTTAGGACTTTTTCGAGGAAGGAATTCCTCAAGCCTATGGATACCAAATATGCTAGCTACTGTAAGGAAGCTAAGGTAGGGAAACAACTTCATACACTAATCTTGAGAGGAGAATAATGCAAAACTTTTATAGATCTTTAACAGTTATAAAAACTTAAACATAAATAAACATAAATATCATGCATACCATGACAGTGATTTACGTGGGGAAAACCCTTTCGGGAGAAAAACCCCACACTCCAAAAGCTGCCCAATATATTATTCAGTAAATCACAAAGATTATAATATTGTTGCAGAGCAAGCTTCTCATAGGAGTATCACCACTCAGAGATCAAGAGACAACACAATTGTTATTAGACTTGCAAAATACATCACTGTTTCTCTCTACCGCAATCGTAATACAACGCCCTCATAAAATAGTGTTACATTCTAGGGAAAGACAAGCCAACAAAATATCCACCATTAGATCTAAAACCTAGAAATTAATGGTCTAGATTTACAATATATCATTTATCTAATGTATGTCGGCCATTTTCATTGTTTCTTGAAAAAGTTATCAAAAAATTGTTTACATGCATCCCACTCCTCTCCCTTTATGCCATTGTATATTACACCTATAAGTGTAATTAGGATATATATATATATATACATAATATATATATCCTATCAACAATAACCTTTATATAATTGCATGGTTGAGACACATTTTCCCAATAAATCTCCCACTTGTCGAACACCCTACAAGAGCAACGGGAGGGAGTAAACATTGTCTCTTAATTGCTAGGGGCCTAAAGGCCCATAATCTCTTAACACCATTTGAACTTATCTGTGCTCATAGACTTAGTTAAAGAATCAACAACATTTATCAAAGTCTCTACCTTAACCGGCTTCACCCTGCCATCTTCGACCATATCTCGAACAAAATGATATTGTACATCAATGTGCTTGGTCCTGGCATGAAATGTCAAGTTCTTGGCTAGACATATCGCACTTTGACTGCCACAATAAATTGTCACTGCACCTTTTTTTATTCCAATATCTTAACATAGTCTCTTAAGCCAAATGGATTTCTTACAAGCATGAATAGATTTCATATACTCTACTTCAGTAGTGGACAAAGCAACCACAGTCTGTTGCTTACTCATCCAACTGATTGCACCACTGAATAATGTAAACACATAAGCATTGGTGGATCGTCTGCTATCAATATCACTTGCCTAGTCTGAATCCACATAACCATGAATATCAAGGGAAATCTTGTCTTCAGTCACATTACTATGATAACACAAGGAATAATCTGAAATACCACGCAAATATTTGAAGACCCTTTTAACTGTGTCCCAATGAACTCTACTAGGATTAGACATATATTTGGAAAGAACTCCCACTGCTTGGGAAATGTTTGGTCTAGTACAAACCATAACATACATCAAACTTCCAACTGCACTCTGGTAAGGCACTCTGCTCATGTCTTCCATCTCTGATGGAGATGTTGGACAATCCGAAATAGATAACTTTATTCCAACTGAAACAAGAACACACAATGGTCTACAATTTTGCATGTTAAATCTTAGTAAAATTGAATTGACATACTTACTTTGGCCAAGCCATAGCTTTCTATTCACTCTATCTCTTTTAATTTCCATCCCAAGAATGTGCCTAGCTGCACCAAGATCTTTCATTTCAAATTTAGTAGCAAGTTGAGATTTCAGTTTTGAAATCATACATTTCCCTTTGCCAATAAATAGCATATCATCAACATATAATGCAATAAACAGGAAATGATCACCATCGGTTTTATAATAAACACAATGATTTGATTTAGAACACTCAAATCTCAAACTTAACACATATGTATCAAATTTGTGGTACCACGTCCTAGGACTTTGTTTTAAGCCATGCAAATATTTCTTCAATTTGTAGACCAATTTACATTTACCTTTCACCACGTAGTGCTCTGACTATGTCATATAAATATCCTCCTCCAAGTCACCATGAAGGAAAGTAGTTTTCACATCCATTTGCTCAACCTCTAAATCATAAGCAGCAACAATAGCAAGCAAAAATCTAATGGATATCATTTTTGCAACAAGAGAGAATATCTCACCATAATTAACACCCTCAACTTGAGAGTAACCTTTCGCAACCAACCTTGCTCTATACTTCTCAATATCTCCATCTAAACCAATCTTTTTCTTGAATACCCATTTGCAACCAATAGGTTTTTGTCCTTCAGGAAATGGTACAAGATCCCATGTATCATTCTTTTTCAAAGATGCCATTTCTTCATCCATAGCAATCTTCCAGGATTTTGCATCACTCATACCTAATACCTCTTCTACAGATTTGGGTTCATCCATATTAGTATTCAAAGAAAAAATACATCTCTAATCATTAGGTGGATGCCTATTCCTTGTATACCTACGAACAAGTTGAGTTAGAGGTTCCTCCTCTTCTGAAGATTCAGAGCTAAATGAGCTCTCCTCAACTTCTTGTCTATCCATGGGTCTCGATTCAATTTTCTCAGGTGTAGAAGGAAATTGAATCACATCTTCCTGTTTACTTTGTTTTGGCTACAATGTAACAAAAGAAGGCTTAGTTTCTCTAAAAATAACACTTCTACTATATATTACCTTTTGTGCAACAAGATCCCAAAGCTTGTATCCTTTCACACCATAACTATATCCGATGAAGATACATTTCATAGCCTTGTTCTCCAACTTTGTTCACTTTTCCTTTGGCACATGTGTGTATGCCTCGCAACCAAAAACTCTAAGATATCTTAATGAAGGCTTGCGACCCAACCATTCCTCTATAGGCTTCTTATCAACAAGCGCTGATGTAGGAGACCTGTTAATCAGGTAACAAGCAGTGGAAATAGTTTCAACCCAAAACCTTTGTTCTAGGCCAGCACCACTCAACATACTCCTAGCCTTCTCCATTAGTGTCCTATTCATTCTTTCTACAACTCTATTCTATTGTGGAGAATACAGAGTTGTCTTTTGTCTATGAATACCACAATATTTATACTATCAAAATCATTAGAGCAAAATTCACCTCCATTATCAGTCCTCAAACATTTTATTTTCTTTCTAGTCTGCAACTCAACCATTGCTTTAAATTCTTTAAATCGATTGAAAACTTCAAATTTACTCTTTAGAAAATATACCCATGTCCTACTATAATCATCAATAAATGAAACATAATATGTGGATTTACCAATCAAAGGAACATCTACAAGACCAAACACATCAGAATGAATAAGATCCAATACACCACAAGAATTATGAGAACTCAAGTAAAAATTAACGTGGTTTTGTTTTCCATAAATGCAATGCTCACAGAAATCGAATTCAAGATTATAATCAAACAAACCTTCAACAAGGTTTTTATTTTTCAAGGTCCTTAGACCCTTTTCTCCACTATGGCCAAGTCTCTATTGCCATAACATAGTTTTCTCTGTAGGTAACTTTGTTTCAGAAGAAAGAGCACCCTTGGGTACCCAAAAGCCATGACCATCTATTGAAGGTGAAACCCTCACTTTTTCCACAGACTTATTTTTCACATAAGTACTATTGCACTTAGCAGTGCATGCATGAAGCTTATACAATGTGTCATATCTAACACCTCTAGCAATCACCATAACACCTCTAACCATCTTGCATCCTGCATCAAAAAATACTACCTGCACACTCACATCTATTAGTTTTCTCACAAATAACAAATTTCATGCTAAACCAAGGATATGCAACACACCATTAATTCTTTTTATTCTACCTCACAAAATATGATTTTAACTTTACCACGACCAACAATGTCTAAATGAGAATCATCACCCAAGTACACCTTACGTCCGTTAAATTTTTCATATTCAAAAAACCAATCTCTATTAAAGGTCATATGAAAAGATTCACCTAAGTCAATTAACCATGCATCATTACCTACACTAGTTGCCAAAGCTACAATCAATGCGTCGCCATCTTCCTTCTCAGACTCATAATCAAAATTGAATTTCTTCTTTTTCTTCTTCTTTTCTTCTTTGCATTCCTTATGAACATGTCCATGCTTACCACAGTTCCAACAAATAACTTTGAACTTTCCAGGAGATTAGATCTCCCCCTAGACTTGGATTTGTCACGTCTCTCATTCTTCTTCCCTTTTTCCTTAGGTCTTCCACGAACATTTAGAGCCTCCTTGGCAGTGATGGATACCTTCCTCATCTCTTCAGAAAGCAAAGAAACCACCACATCTTCAGTCTTCAAAATAACAGAAGTACTCCCAATATCCATAACAAGAGAATCTCACGAATCAGGCAAAAAACAAAACAAGATTTGGCATTTCCCCTCCTCATCCATTTTGACACCAATGGATGCCAATTGAGCCACCAACATATTGAATGCTTCCAGGTGATCTGTGATTCGTCCACCCTCTTTCATTCTCAAGGAATACAACTTCTTCCTCAAGAAAATCTTATTTACTAAAGATTTGGCCCGATACATCTCACCAAACTTCTTCCATAGTTTTTGTGCAAAGATCTCCTCATGGACATTAATTAAAACAAAGTCTGCCAACCACAATCTGATTAGACCCTTGGCTTTACGGTCTATAACATCATATTGAGCAACCTAAGTAGAATTTGCAGGCATTGAAACATTCTCATCCATAACATCCCATAGATCTCGATCTATCAATAGATCCTCCATCTTCAGCTTCCACATTTCAAAATTATTTCCAAAAAAAATTCCACCTCTATTCTTCCTGATGAATTTTCGATCTGAAAATTCTTGCAACAAAATCACAAAGTATCTTCTACACAAGCTCCCACTCAAACGTTAGTCAAAAACCCGTAACACAGAAGCCTTCGTGATTGGCTCTAAGCCTGCCAAGGAAGCTAAGGTAGGAACAGCTACAATGTCTGAGAGGAAAATATTTTAAAAATTTGCAGTCTTTAGCCGTTTTGGCCTAAGCTTATAAATAAACATAAATATCATGCATACCGGCGGTGATTTCGATGGGAAAAACTCTTCGGAGAAAAAACCACTCAAAAAGCCACCCAATATATTATTGATGAAATCACCACGGAATTACAATATAGTTCAGAACACCATGGAGTATCACCTTTCGAGATCGAGGAGAACCAGCTTATTTCTCGGTGCGAATACATCACCGTCTCTCTCTACCGCAACTGTAATACAACACCCTCATAAAATAGGGTTACATTCTAGGGCAAGATAGGCCAACAAAATAACTGCCATTAGCTCTAAAACCTAATAAGTAACAGTCTAGATTTACAATAAATTATTTATCTAATGTATGTTAGCCATTTTCGTAGTTTCCTAAAAAAATAACAAAAAATTGTTTACACGCATCTCACTCCCCTTTTATGCCATTGTATATTACACCTATCGGTGTAACTAGAAAATGTATATATATATCCTATCAACAATAACATTTATATAATTGCAAGGTTGAGACACATTCTCCAAACAACTACTTTATTTTGTTGGAGAGGATGATCCAAGTGTGAAAGCCTCTTCAATTGATGATGGTTAATTTAAAGTGGGCTAGATGGACAAAGGCAAACACGGTTGAAGGAAAAAGTATCAAAAAAAATTCCTCAATGATGATTGGTGGTCCACAATGAGGTAAGAGATTTTTTAATTTTTTTTTTGAATGAAATGTTGATTTTTAGACTTTTAGTATTAATTTTTTTTATTTTATTATTAACTAATACATTGTGGATTTTAATATTAAATTTATAGTTTTCATTTTATTATTGATATCAAATTAATAAATTCAATAGGCATTGTAGATTTTATGTTCATTCTTGAATCTTGTAGATATATTTGCTCCATTATCTCACCTGTTGTGTGGGTGATAAGATAAGTTGATACAAACTCTCTGTTGGCATTTCAATTCACACCTCTGGAATGCGAATTAGAAACAGACAACTATGCACATATAAACTGCTCTTCGAATTAGGATGGGAAGCTCCCTTTTTGCTGATGTTGCTTAAGAAAGTAAATTAAAACTAATTTTCCTATCTTTTTGTTCAGCAAAGAGCACAAGGTTATAAAACTCAAGCGTCGTAGCTGATATTTTCTGTTTCAAATTTTCAACTATGACTAAGCCTACTCTAATGACGCTTCTAACTTCTCAAGTAAACGCATAGTAAGAGAGTTAGAAATGGACGAGGGATTCTTTGACAAAATACTTAAATAAATTCTTCTCCCAATGCACATCTACTTACTTTATATGCAAGTTGAAATAAAGATCATTAAGCATAACACATAAAACGAAAATCTAAGACATTATATCAGGGCAAACTAGGCACAAGACTTTATTTCTCAAATCTCAAGAACAAAGATTAAGCTTCTGGGACAACATGATTGTAGCAAAATAGGCATACAGTTTAGCGATCAACCAAAATACATTGACACAAGACACATAAACTGAACAACTTGCAGCAATATAGGCTTGCAAACTTGTGTTGGTATATGGAGCCTAATCAGACTCGGAGGTTAAATTTCCCCTTTTATCAGCACAGTTTCCCTCCAAAACCTTTAATGGGGATTTGGGGGCAGTGCCCCCAAGACGGGGTCAAGGAGCAGCGCCCCTTGCGAGATCCAGGGGCAGCGCCCTCGAAACCTCTCATGATTTTTATTATTTTATAAAGGCGTTGGGTGTTATTTTTTCTATTGGTTGACATAAAAAACCCTATTTTTGTAACTGACATAAGTCTTGATAAAAGGCTAAGGATTAGGGTTTCTATTGACATTGTATTGTAACATTTGCAGCGGTATTGAGTTGCAACAATTACTGGTTATAATCGGTTTGATTTATTGGATAATAATATTGGACTCTCTATTGGTGGACGTAGCCCATGTTTGGGTGAACCACATTAAATATTGTCTCTTACTATTATTATTTATGTGTTTTTCTTTCCTCTATTTATTTTTTACTTGCATACAATTGATATTTTTTGCATGCAATTCCTAACAACTTGCTCTTACACTAAGTCAACAATATTGAATAACAACTTGCAGCATTATAGGCTTGCAATTTGCTATCACAGGCACCGTTTCAAAAATAATGGGCAAGACTACCCTTATTTATACACAAGCAGAGGAGTAGGGAACTCTAAAATCTCCTTGCTTTTACAACTAAGGCTTGCCAACATGCAAGCTTTATTTCTAAAACTAAAACAAGATAAACATCTAACCACCTAATAACGCATAAAAACAGGAAAACGCCATCTATTATAACTTGTTTTCTCTCTTCTACAAAGAGTGGATAAGAATTGAGACAAGAATAGAAAGGAAGCTGGAAGAAAGCTTCTAGATGACTGCTGCTTTAAATATCGATCATATCTACAAAAAAGTTGATTTGTTTCTTGATTTCAAGTGGAGAGTGGTGCTGAAAATAGAATGTTGATTTGCCTTGAAAAAGCAAGTTCTCCAAAAAAAGCTGAGACCTGGGTTTTGTAGAAAATCATGTTCTAGAGAAACCCATATGCTCAGAAATTGAAAAAGCTAAATTCCTCCTGAAAAAGCGGCCAAAAAGCAATTTCTAGAAGAGGGAAAAGTTTCTCAATGTTGAAGAGAATGAAAAAGTGGAGAGGCCAATGTGATTAGAAATGGAAAAAGCTGAGTGGTTGTTTTGAAAAAGCAACGCCCTAGAAGTTTGGAGCCTAAAAAAGCATTCCTCCTTGCTCATTGATCTCAAAACCACGAAGAACACCGAAAAAGCATGTCATTTGGGTTTTCAAATCTTCATTGAGAGAAAAGGGAAAATCTTCTTACTCTAGACGCCAACCTGCAAAAATGAATAATGAAAGGCAAAGATGTCTTAAATAAGCTGAGGTTTGAGAAAATATGCTTTCTTTTTGCTTTAAAGCTTTCGAAGCCTATCTTGAGCAGGTTCGTCGAATGTGGACACCGTTTGGAATGTTGGAGGATGAAATTTGAAAATTTGACTAAGGCATGAATTCTTGGGCACCTCTCTTGGATTGGGGCACTTTTGCTTGGTAGACTTGACCAAATTTTCACCATCTTCAACTTTTGCTTGATTTTTAATCTCAATTTGATCCTTGATTCTAGGTGCTTGGTGAATCTTTTGATTTGGTAGTATGATCCAACGTAGACCCTGAGCGAATCTAATGAAGTTTGCCTGGAGGAAAATTTTGATAAAAACATGATCTTGACCCTTAAAATCATGGGCGCCTATCTCCTCCTAGGGCACCCATGGCTTCCAGTGTTTGTCATTTCTTGACATTTTTCATCTCTTCATGTTTTCTTAATCTTTTGATGGATTCTCAATTCCGAGAGCTAGACTGACCCGATTGACTAACTGTCAGTTTGTTGAATAGCTTGATGAATTCTAAGGAGAGTCTTCTAGAGATGATCTCTTATGAAAACTAATTTCAGGGCCTCAAAAGTCTGAGCACCTATCTCCTCCTGGGGCACCCATGGCTTCCATACTTAGTCTTTTTCTTGGATTTTCAATTTTTACACTTGCTTTTTGATCTTCTGATGATTTTGCAATTCTGGATGATTCGGGAGTCTGACAAACTGTTGGCTGGGCTCGTTGGATAGCTTGACGAATTCTAAAGGGGGTTATCTAGAGGCTGCATCCTCTAAAAATTGAATCTTGGGGGTCAAAAGTTTGGGCGCCCCTAGCTAGCTGGGGCGCCCAACTCCTTCAGAGTTAGTTTATTTTTTGTGATTTTCACCTTGCTTTTGACTTGTCATTTTCCATGGTTTTTACCCTTCAATCAGTCGGTGATATTTGATGCTTGTCAACTCTGATGGATCTGCTGACAGTTGTGTTAGAAAACCTAATCAAGACTGCAGAAGACATGTTAGAGACTACAATTGCAAATTTGTCCATTTGATGCCCCAAAAGCTTGGGCACCTATCTCCTTCTGGGGTGCCCAAAATCTCCATAGTCATTTTTCTTCAATTTTCAACTTCAGAGCTTGAGACCTCATGTTATGCTTTCTGTTCATTCTGAGTTTACTGACAGCTGACGAATCCGATGATCAAGTTTAGATATCCATTGCGAAGCTGGCAGAATTCTGAAGAGATTGAGCATATTTACAAACCTTAATTGTTGGATTTGGGCCTCCAAAACCCTAGGCACCTATCTTTTTCTGGGGCGCCCAAGTTCTCCAGACTTAGAATATTTTTCGATGATTTCATGATTTTGCATTGCTTCTAGATTGAGACCTTTCAGTTTGATCTTCAATTCCAGATGACTGATTGATCAGATGATTGTGTTGATGGACTCACTGCAGAGTTGAGAAGATTCTAAGCAACATTTTCTGGAAGCACAAACCCTAATTTCATCATTTGATCTCCTGAAAAGCTGGGCACCTATCTCCTTTTGGGGCGCCCATGGATGGCAGACAGTTTTTATTTTGCTATTTTTAGTTTTCTCCTTTGTTCAACATGCTTGCCATTGCCTTGATTGCTTGAGATGAAAATTTTTCTAAGGCATGAGTGTTTGAGTGCCTAGATTGAGCTGGGGTGCCTGAAGCTTCTAGACTTAGCCAAAACTTTGCATTTTCCAACTTTCACAATTCCCCTTCTCCATTCTTCGTTCTACATGCACATTCATCATTTCTCATCTTTTGTTCAACGCTTGAATGTTAGAATTTGACACCTAGCAACTGACTGACCTCCATTAATTGCCTCGGAACTCCCAAAAAACTTCTAAAAAAGGATAATAGACCCACTAGGGCAAAACTGATCTGTTGATGATTCTGACTGCACCAACCTAATGTGTAAGTATTTTTGACCAATCAAAATCAGTTTGAACCCTAGAAGCCAAACTTTCTATTTTTAGAAAATTTTGCTAGCATCCGTTACGAAAGAAACCCAAAAAAACCTAAAAAAAGTTATATTTTTAGAAAGTTTCTAAAAAATAGAAATTTTCCTAAAATTTAGGGCCGAAAAAATAAGATCTGGGTTTTGTAGACTTGGTCACTCTGAGCAGACCTAGATCATCAGATTTTGAAAATTTTGAGTTTTTGACCCTCATGCAAGACACGCAAACCCCAATTTTGACCTTTTTGACAAATTTGACAAGACTTTTAACCATTTTTGCAAAATGCCTAGGTGTAGCAAAAATTTTAATTTGGGGTACAACATTTGGCTCTGTCTAGGGACCATGGTGGATACTTACGGCATAGGAGAACCAAAGAATCTCTGGATTTTTGAGCATAGACCAGTGCCTTATCCATTGGGTATCAGAGTCAGCAACATTTCCTAATCACCTATTGCAAGACTTTCCCTAACTCACCTAGGACAGAACTTCCTAGAATCACCTAATAGTTGGAATTTCCCTAAAAAATCACCTAAAACAAGACGCCTAATCACATAAAACACGACAAAACTGTTACATAAAGGGGAAACACATCACGAAAACAAAAGAAAATTACTCCATCTCTAAACGATGCCATTTCTATCTGAAAGGATTCACTTATCTTCTCATAGGCATCATAGGAGACAAATCTTATGGGATGAAGATTCTCATAACTTCATACATCCAGGTAGAGGCACCTTGACAAAAGTCGGAATATGGCGCAAGGAAGAAAGCAGGTACCACTGGGTCACCAACTTTGTTATCGTTCATCTTCGAGATGTCTTTGTTGTCGAACTCTTCAAACCAATCGATCACGTTCCAAACCTGATTTCTATAATGTCGTAGATGATCCTTTCTGACCTGGAAATATCCTTTGATTGGCTCATCGATCAACTCCACATCCCCTTTAACACATAGGAGTTCAATTCCCATGTCTTCGGCATTTTTGAGGCCTAACAAAAGTGCCTCTTTTTCAGCTTCAATGAACTCCAATTGTAGCAATCCTTTAGGGGAGATGATCATTTTCCCTTCTTTTGAACCTATAGTTGAATGACCCCCATCTAAATGTATTGTCCATAACTTTGTATCCTCTTTCAGTCTCCTTTCAGAACAAGCAATGTTTTGGTCTTCAATTCCCATTTTTGACAGCGTCACACAATTACCAATACCCATTTCTTGATATAGAATTTGGGCTGGGGGGTTTGGGATTTTCACCACCATGAACTAGGATTTGGGTTCAGGTTCTATCTTGATTTTTCCTTCCTTCACAGGAATGGTCGCAGACGACCAATCTAACTGCATTGCACCACCAAGATCTCTGTAGAAGCTTTGACTCAACATCTCGTAGCTGGGTAGAATGTCAGCCACTAGGATGGTCATTTTTATCTTTTTCTCTGGGCAAGTTGCCAACCTTACTTGAGTGTCCTTCAATTCTCCAGCACTGACTCAGACTAAAGTGAATAGCACTTGTTCTGAGTTTCTGTGCATGAAAGTCCCAATGCTTTCATCACTTGTAGAGGCATCACATTGTTTGAGGCTCCTAAATCAATGATACAATTGCTCAATTTAAATCCTCCTATACACAAAGATATATAGAAAGGTTTAGGCTTTTCTTTCGCTAGCACAAACGACTCGAGCAATGTAGGTTGATTTGAAGCTTCTTTCTTTATATGTATTATTATTTTTTCCAACTGCTCAGGATGATCACAAAGATACTCCAACTGTGAAATATTAACCTTGGTCTTCATCATGGAGTTTACAATGTCAAAATCGGCTAGAGATGGGTCTTGAGCAACTGCCTCAGCATTCTCTTGTTCTTTAGCTCTATGCCTCTCTTCTTCCTTTTGCACTTGCAAGTGCATAACACTTGTAAACACGAGAAAAGAGTGTCTTTCGTGATTTGTTGCAAAAGAGTAGTGGCGTAGGTATTATTTTTCTTCAATAAGGGGTTCACTTTGAAAGTATCTCGGAGCGGAGTCGCCATCGAAGTTGTCTTTCTATGGTAAGACAACATTCGAACTTGGTGTAGGGACAAAACTGGAACTAGGTGTAGCATCAAAATATCCCATAGTCTGATTCATTCTTAAGCTCTTGGGACATGTAGTACCAGTATGTGCGTTTGTATCATGGAAAGAAAAAAATACTGCATTTTGTGTAGCTTCAACTGTTGGTCTTGGTGGAGGTGTTGGCAACCGTGGCCTATAATTGTTATAAGGTTGAAAACTATTTCTCTGAGGCTGATACAATTGCTGAAATTCATATTGTGGTGGTGGTAGTGCAAGCATCTCATTGGCTACCTTCTGTAGTAGTGGATCTGCAGAACTCTAAACCTGAGGCCTAATTGAATCCTTCTTCATTATGCCAGAGGTGATCATATTATCCTCCAACTTGATGGTGTGTTCTTGTGCCTCTGTCAATTCTGTTTCTTTTGTCGTCTTGAGGAAGAAGGCTATCTGTAATGGAAGAGCATTTATGAAGCAGCTCATCACAATCTCCAGTGATGGATTAAGTGTAGAAGAAATCCGTGTAACAAGACGATTAAATCTTGCTACAAACTCCCTCATGGGTTTGTTGTACTCCATATTTGAATTTGCAAGTTGGGCAATGACTATCTTTAGCAAGCTTGAATCTCGCCAATAATTTTTGGCTCATAGTTGCCCAGCTTGTTATAATGCCCAACTCCAGGTGATTGAACCAATCGGTAGCATTCCCAACAAGAGTCTCCATAAAAGAGATGCACTACGATGTCTTCATGTGCCACGTGCAAGATGGCGCAGGCCGTTGAGAAGGCATAAAGATGATCATCAAGATGTTGAGTTCCATCACCGTGAAACCGTGGAAAGTGCTTCCTTGACCCTTTAAGTAATTCATGATTTACCTACAAAGCCAAAGGTCCAATGTTATTACCCCAAGGTAATGGGGGTGGACATCTTGGATTCCTGCCAGCATTATTGTTGTTATCACCCATTGCTTTTGGCTAGATCACACAATAGGGTGTCAGATGGTTATTCTTGTGTCATAAAGTGTAAGCTTTCTTGAAGTTTTATGCCTCGTGCCCCACAGTGGGCGCCAGAAAACTATTGGGGTTTCAATTCGCACCTCTGGAATGCGAATTAGAAACAGGCAGCCATGCACAGATAAACTGCTCTTCGAACTAGGAGGGGAAGCTCCCTCTTTACTGATGTTGCTTAAGAAAGTAAATTAAAACTAATTTGCCTATCTTTTTGTTTAGCTAAGAGCACAAGGTTATAAAACTCAAGCATTGTAGTTGAGATTTTTTGTTTTAGAAGTTCAACTACGACTAAGCCTACTCTAATGACGTTTCTAACTTCTCAAGTAAACGCAGAGCAAGAGAGAAATGGACAAAGAAGGATTCTCTAACAAAATACTTAAATAAACTCTTCTCCCAATGCACATCTACTTACTTTCAATGCAAGCTGAAATAAAGATCATATAAGCATAACACATAAAACGGAAATTTGAGACATTATATCAGGGAAAAGTAGGCACAAGACTTTATTTCTCAAATCTCAAGAACAAAGATTACACTTCTGGGACAACAGGATTGTAGCAAAATAGGCATATAGTTTAGCAATCAACCAGAATACATTGACACAAGACACATAAACTGAACAACTTGCAGCATTACAGGCTTGCAATTTTCTATCACAAGCACAGTTTAGAAAATAATGGCAAGACTACCCTTATTTATACACAAGCAGAGGAGTAGGGAACCCTAAAATATCCTTGCTTTTACAACTAAGGCTTGCCAACATGCAAGCTTTATTTTTAAAACTAAAACAAGATAAACATCTAACCACCTAATAAAGCATAAAAACAGGAAAACACCAACTATTACAACTTGTTTTCTTTCTCTTCTACAAAGAGTGGATACAAATTGAGACAAGAATAGAAAGAAAGTTGGAAGAAAGCTTCTAGATGACTGCTGCTTTAAATCTCGATCATATCCACCAAAAAACTGATTTGTTTCTTGATTTCAAGTGGAGAGTGCTGCTGAAAATAGAATGTTGATCTGCCTTGAAAAGGCAAGTTCTTCAAAAAAAGTTGAGACCTGGGTTTTGTGGAAAATCATGTTCCAAAGAAACCCATATGCTCAGAAACTAAAAAAGCTAAATTCCTCCTGAAAAAGCAGCCAAAAAGCAATTTCTAGAAGAGGGAAAAGTTTCTCAATGTTGAAGAGGATGAAAAAGCGGAGAGGCCCATGTGATCAGAAATGGAAAAAGTTGAGTGGCTATTTTGAAAAAGCAACACCCTAGAAGTATGGAGCCTGAAAAAGCATTCCTCCTTGCTCACTGATCTCAAAACCACAAAGAACACCGAAAAAGCATGTCGTTTGGGTCTTCAAATCTTCGTTGAGAGAAAAGGGAAAATCTTCTTGCTCTAGACGCCAACCTGCAAAAATGAATAATGAAAGGAAAAGATGTCTTAAATAAGTGGAGGTTTGAGAAAATATGCTTTATTTTTGCTTTAAAGCTTTCGAAGCCTATCCTGAGCAGGTTCGTCAAATGTGGACACCGTTTGGAACGTTGGAGGATGAAATTTGAAAATTTGACTAAGGCATGGATTCTTGGGCGCTTCTCTTGGACTAGGGTGCTTTTGCTTGGAAGATGACCAAATTTTCACCATTTTCAACTTTTGCTTGATTTATAATCTCAATTTGATCCTTGATTCCAAGTGCTCGGTGAATCTTGTGACTTGGTAGTATGATCCATCGTGAAGCCTTAGCGAATCTGACAAAGTTTTCTTGGAGGCAACTTTTGCTAAAAACATGATCTTGACCCTTAAAATCATGGGCGCCTATCTCCTCCCGTGGCGCCCATGGCTTCCAATGTTAGCCATTTCTTCACATTTTTCATCTCTTCATGTTTTCTTAATCTTTTGATGGATTCTCGATTCCGGGAGCTACACTGACCCTATTGACTAACTGTCAGATTTGTTGAATAGCATAATGAATTCTGAGGAGGGTCTTCTAGAGATGGTCTCTTCTAAAAACTGATTTCAGGGCCTCAAAAGTTTGGGCGCCTATCTCCTCATGGAGCGCCCATGGCTTCCATACTTAGTCTTTTTCTTGGATTTTCAATTTTTACACTTGCTTTCTGATCCTCTAATGATTTTGCAATTTTGGATGATTCGGGAGTCCGACAAACTATTGGTTGGGCTCGTTGGATAGCCTGATGAATTTTGAAGAGGGTTCTCTGGAGGTTGCATCCTCTGAAAACTTAATCTTGGCGGTCAAAAGTTTGGGCGCCCCAGGCTAGCTAGGGCGCCCAACTCCTTCAGAGTTAGTTTTTTTTTGTCATTTTCACCTTGCTTTTGACTTGTCATTTTCCATGGTTTTTACCCTTTGATCAGTTGGTGATATATGATGCTTGTCAACTCTGATGGATCTGCTAACAGTTGCGTTGGAAAGCCTGATCAAGACTGCAGAAGACATGTTAGAGACTACAACTACAAATTTGTCCATTTGATGCCCCAAAAGCTTGGGCTCCTATCTCCTTTTGGGGCGCCCAAGATCTCCATACAGTCATTTTTCTTCAGTTTTCAACTTTGAAGCTTGAGACCTCATGTTATGCTTTCTATTCATTATGAGTTTACTGACAGTTTACGAATCCAATGATCAAGTTTAGATATCCATTGCGAAGCTGGCAGAATTTTGAAGAGATTGAGCATATTTGCAAACCCTAATTGCTAGATTTGGACCTCCAAAACCCTAGGCGCCTATCTTTTTCTGGGGCGCCCAAGTTCTCCAGACTTAGAATATTTTCTAATGATTTCATGATTTGCTTTGCTTCTAGGTTGAGACCTCTCCATTTGATCTTCAATTTTGGATGACTGTGTTGATGGACTCACTATGGAGTTGAGAAGATTTTGAGCAACATTGTCTGGGAGCACAAACCCTAATTTCATCATTTGATCTCCTGAAAAGTTGGGCACCTATCTCCTTTTGGGGCACCCATGGATGGCAGACTTGGTTTTTATTTTGCTATTTTCAGTTTTCTCCTTCGTTTGACATGCTTGTCATTGCCTCGATTGCTTGAGATGAAATTTTTTCTAAGGCATGAGTGTTTGGGCGCCTAGACTGAGCTAGGGCACTTGAAGCTTCCAGACTTGGACAAAATTTTGCATTTTCCAACTTTCACAGTTCCCCTTCTCCATTCTTCGGTCTATGTGCACGTTCATCATTTCTCATCTTTTGTTTAGCGCTTGAATGTTAGAATCTGACACCTAGCAGCTGACTGACCTCCATTAATGGCCTCAAAACTCTCAAAAAGCTTCTGAAAAAGTAGAATAGACCCACTAGGGCAAAACTGATTTTTTGATGATTTTGATTGCACCAGCTTGATGAGGAAGTATTTTCGACCAATCAAAATCAGTTTGAACCTTAGAAGCCAAACTTTCTATTTTTAGAAAAAAATTCCAGCATTCGTTACGAAAGAAACCTAGAAAAACCCCAAAAAAATTCTTTTATTAGAAAGTTTCTAAAAAATAGAAATTTTCCTAAAGTTTAGGGCTGAAAAACTAAGATTTGGGTTTTTTAGACTTGGCTGCTCTAAGCAGACCCAGATCATTAGATTTTGAAAATTTTGAGTTTTTAACCTTCATGCAAGACATGCAAACCCCAAATTTGACCTTTTTGACAAATTTGACAAGACTCTTAACCATTTCTGCAAAATGCCTAAGTGTAGCAAAAAAATTAATTTGGGGTACAACACTCTCCTAGCCTTGGAGAGATTTATGAGACATTTGATAGCATGCTTGGAAAAATGAAGCAAGCAATTCATAGCAGGGACCCTAATTTGGGATTTTATGAGGAGTGCATTAGGCCTATTGTGAAACAATGGTGGGACACTATGAACACCCCACTTCATATGATTGCCTATGCTCTAAATCCCAAATGGTATGTAGCAAGACCTGAGAGAGTGCCTCCTCGTGATGATGAAGAGGTGAAAGATGGCTTCATGAGAGCCCTTGCAAAAATGTATACTGAGGAGTCCAGAAAACTTAGAGCACAGAGGCCAGCCTTTGTGAGTCTTTGTGGCCCAACATTCAGTAGACTAGAGGCGAGGTTGGATAGAGCTACATTACCTCAAACAGACCCCATTAGATGGTGGACATGGCATGGCAAGGATGCACTAGAGTTGAGGATGCTTGCTACTCGTCTCCTTTCATAGGTTGCTAGTTCCTTTGTTCAAAAGAGGAATTGGTCTATATATAGCTTCATCCAATGAGTCAAGAGGAATAGGCTTACATCTAGATGATCAGAGAAGATAGTGGTTGTACATAGTGCCTTGTGGCTTCAAGATTGACATACACCTGAGTATCATCAGACTCTAATTGCACGTTGGGATGTTGATCTCAAAGATACTACATAGGTTGATGATGAGGAGGCACATGATGCATTGCTTGGGGTTCCATTGGATCAGGATGTGATAGCCTCTCATAGTGGCAATGACTCAGACACCGATTTTGATGCAATATTAGGGGATGTTGATTAGGGATAGCTACATACTTGATATTTCTATATTTTTGTCATTTTGATTTTCTAGTTGAAACTTGCAGCTTTTCGGCATTTTGATGTGATTTTTATATAATATATATGCCAATGCCACTTTATCAATGAATGCAATTAAGTTTTGTTAAGGTTTGAATATATGATGTATATGATGATTGCTTTCTATGAAATGAAAATATCAATTGAACTCTAATATTATGTGTCAAGGTTATATGATGTATATGATGATTGCTTTATCATATGAATATATGAAATTTTCTATATATTTTAAATTTTCCCTACTTTTTAATAGTCATCCCCTGTCGTCCCCTAAAAATTGGCCTCCCCCCTCGTCCTCATCCCCGATATGCGTCCCCTGGTCCCTTGTCGTCCATGTCCCGGAAACTTGGGGTAACATATAAAATGATGAGGATAATCAAACATAATACAACCCAAAAATCCATAATTTTCAACAAAGGGAAGAACAGCTAACAAAATGGCATTCTTCGTGAACTCGCAAACAAAACATAACTAAGCACATTTTACTAGGAGATAACATTCAAACTCACATGTCTACTAGCCAATTTCTTTGCAAAGCATAAACGAGTGAAAAGGTTGAGACCCTACTTGATCTATCTCTCTCAAGCTCAAATTTGAGATTCAAACTCCCTTTCTCAAATCCTTCTAATTTTATTACCAGTCAAGTAAGAGCTTCCAAAATTCCACAAGCATACAACAAAAGAATTCAAAAGAAAAAAACCCTTCATAGGGCAAACACTCACATATAATTGATGGGGTGGAGCCATATAACATTCCTAATCGCCATACACTTTGCCCTTCTTAGACCACAAATGGTCATACAAACTCATTTGCACCTACATGGATGCACATCTTCCCAAGTGAGGAATGGAACATACTCCACCTCCTTCCACAAAAATAAATACAAGAGTGACATGAGAAGATTTGGAGTTCACACCATTACATCCCACATACCACCCCAACCTTGCCATTATAAAGTCAACCAAGTACCTCCATAACCCTTATGACACTTCAATATGCTCCCAAAACATTCTCCACACATAGGTTCAACACAAAAGGTCTTAAAAAATGCATAGCAAAGATCAAGATCAGGAATTATGACCATTTAAAAATACACACAAGCAGCCCATCTAAGTTTCTCATAGAGATGGGATGTTGTGGTTCCCCAACATTATCCCAATTCAAGAAAAAAAAGCACGTCCAAAACATCTCAAATAAGGTTAAGGCTTAGCAAGTTAAGCAAGATGAGATTTTGAACAAGGTGGTCCTAACCAACATAAGCTAGGATTAATGACAAAATTATAGCTTTAACATAATAAAAACAATTCATATGACCTGGTCCTTGGTTTTCCTCTCATGTCTTGCTTGATCATCTATATCCTGCCCACTTAAATAGTTCATCAAATACTTTCACAATATTATAATAACTAAAGCATTATAACACTAGATCACACAACATGATGCAACATATATGCAACCCCAATTCTATCATCACTCATGAACATAATAGATAAATTACCAATCATCATATAGTCCACATCACAATAATCAACAAAATTGTAAACAAATAAACATCCTCAGCCATTGATGATTTAATATGCTCAAAATATTCTAACATCTAAATAATCATAATATAGGCATAATTTGTAATCATCATAATTCATAATACATCCATCCTTCAAACTAATTTCACAACAATAATAAATTTACAGAAACACATGGTTATCTAGCATTGCTAACAACCATTACACGAAATAGGGATCTTTAAAATTTATATCCATTTCACAAGCATCATAACTAAGACCAAAAATACCTCAAGAACACAGAATGTCCATGGACATTATCTACTTTAGCGCAAGAATTATCTTACTTGACTGGTAATAAAATTAGAAGGATTTGAGAAATGGAGTTTGAAACATACCTCGAGAACACATAATGTCCATGGACAATATCTACTTTAGCACAAGAATTATCACATTTCATCTACTTAATCATAAAGCGACATACTATGAAACCCCAATTACAAGCATACTAAGACACTTATAAATCACAGCATCAAAGAAATAACCATAACTAAGAAACATCATGGTCATCACTAGCTAATAATTACGATTAAAGAAACATATGAATTCTCAAAACAAAAAGTAAACGTCCATATAGTGTATACACAAATCGAATATCAAAATTAGTATGTCGAGTAGTGTAGCTAACTTAAAGGTTAATAATAAACATAATGTCCAAGATACAGCTATGATATGCAAAGTCAGATAGATAGAGTGTGGCTAAAGTTACAAAAGGGTTGGGCTTTACACTCGAGGCTCAAGAGATTGGCATTCCTACAATTACGCAGAGCAACAGCATTGGAAATGTACTTGAAATTTGACAATAAATTTTGTTATATTTCTGGCCAATTGATTCTAATCAGACTTTTCATGTATTGAATGAAGTAGACCTAATGGTAGTGCAGTCAAACTTCAAGGCACAAAGATGTCGAACATTCACACCTCCGATCCCTATATAGGTTCCAAGAATGATGGACAAGAGAATGATCTGCTCTTTATGTGTTAATATAGGTCCCAAGAATGATGACCGAGGGAATGCTGTGTGTGTTAACATGTTCATCATACTGACATAATAGACGGTTTGGAACTGAATGCATACATGAAATGAAGCGATCATTATTTCATATGCCAAAGGAATCAGTTTGAACAGATTTACTTGAAGTCGCATTTATTTTCTTTTGATGATATTCAGACATGCTCTAAAAATGGACACTGGCTATCTTGCTTGATTTAGATTAGTCATTCAAACTCTTCACCAAAAAACCATTTAATAGGAAGGATGTAAGGTGATTCGATTTCATATACTTGGACCTGTTCTTAAGATTTTATGACAGGAATGTAATTGTTCTTTTTGAAAGCATTCCGATCTGTCCCTCCCAAAGTCAGGTAATCTGATGGTTGGCAAGTGCGCTATGTTGGTGGGCAAACCAGCAAAGAATATTGATGAAGATATAGTTCCACAATTGTTTCAGTTGTTGATGACAAAGGGTAACTGTCATCCAAGAATAAACAATGACAATCTCAAATCCACTTCTTTAATAATAGATGTTATATGTGCTAGTCT